>CANSZD010000331.1:0-260895 GCA_947648045.1 Beta corolliflora
AAGCTAATTGAATAAAATTAAAAGTAAAATGAAGTCGAAGCAAAGCTAATTGAATCAAATGAAAGTCAAACAAAATTGAACATATGTAATAGAATCAAATGAAACTTCAAATGCATTAAGCAAAGCTAATTGAATCAAATGAAACTTCAAATGCATTAAACAAAGCTAATTGAATCAAATAAAAAGTCAAATGAATTCGAACATACCTAATTGAATCCAAGTGGAACTCAAATGCATTCAACAAAGCTAATTGCATCAAATAAAACTCAAATGCATTCCATGAAATGCATTGACAAAGCTAATTGAATCAAATGAAACTCAAATGCATTCAACAAAGCTAATTGAATCAAATTAAAGTCAGATGAAGTCCAAACAAAACTTCTTGAATCAAATGAAGCTTCAAATACATTCAATAAAGCTAATAGAATCAAAATAAAACTTCAAATGCATTCAACAAAGCTAATTGAATCAAATTTAAGTAAAATGAAGTCAAACAAAGCTAATTGAATCCAAATTCAAGTCAAATGAAGTCAAACAAAGCTAGTGAATCAAATTCAAGTTAAATGAAGTCAAACAAATATAATTGAATAAAATTAAAGTTAAATGATGTCGAAACCAACTAATTGAATCAAATGAAAGTTAAATAAAGTCGAAACATAGCTAATAGAATCAAATTTAACTCAAATGCATTTAACAAAGCTAATTGAATCGGATGAAACTCAAATGCATTAAACAAAGCTAGTTGAATCAAATTCAAGTCAAATAAAAGTCAAACCAAACTAATTGAATCAAATGAAATTCAAATGAAGTCGAAACAAAGCTAATTGAATCAAAAGAAACTTAAATGCATTCAACAAAGGCTGATTGAATCAAATTAAAGTCAAATGAAGTTAATCAAAGTTAATTGTATCAAATGATAAAGCTAATTGAATCAAATGAAACTCAAAATGCATTCAACAAAGATAATTGAATCAAATAAAATCCAAATGCATTCAACAAAGTTAATTGAATCAAATGAAACTCAAATGCATTCAACAAAGCTAATTGAATTAAATTAAAGTAAAATGAAGTCAAACAAAGCTAATTGAATCAAATGAAAGTCAAACAAAGTCAAACATAGCTAATAGAATCAAATGAAACTCAAATGCATTCAACAAAGCTAATTGAATCAAATGAAACTCAATTGCATTAAACAAAGTTAATTGAATCAAATAAAAGTCAAATGAATTCGAAACATAACTAATTGAATCAAGTGGAACTCAAATGCATTCAACAAAGCTAATTGAATCAAATAAAACTCAAATGCATTCAACAAAGCTAATTAAATCAAATTCAAGTTAAATGAAATCAAACAAAGCTAATTGAATTAAATGAAAGTCAAATGAAGTCGAAATAAGGTAAATTGAATCAAATGAAACTCAAATGCATTCAACAAAGCTAGATGAATCAAATGAAATTCAAATGAAGTCAAACAAAACTAATTGAATCAAATGAAATTCAAATGAAGTCAAACAAAGCTAATTGAATCAAAAGAAACTCAAATGCATTCAACAAAGGTGATTGAATCAAATTAAAGTCAAATTAAGTCAATCAAAGCTGATTGTATCAAATGATAAAGCTAATTGAATCAAATGAAACTTAAATGCATTCAACGAGAGATAATTGAATCAAATAAAATTCAAATGCATTCAACAAAGTTAATTAAATCAAATGAAACTTAAATGCATTCAACAAAGCTAATTGAATGAAATTAAAGTCGAAATGAAGTCTAACAAAACTTATTGAATCAAATGAAACTCAAATGCATTCAATAAAGCTAATTGAATCAAATTAATGTAAAATGAAGTCAAACAAAGCTAATTAAATCAAATAAAAGTCCAATGAAGTTAAACATAGCTAATAGAATCAAATGAAATTCAAATGTATTCAACAAAGCTAATTGAGTCAAATGAAACTCAAATGCATTCTACAAAGCTAATTGAATCAAATTAATGTCGAATGAAGTCAAACAAAGCTAATTGAATCAAATTAAAGTTAAATGAAGTCAAACCTAGCTAATTGAATCAAATGAAAGTCAAATGAAGTCAAACATAGCTAATAAAATCAAAATAAACTCAAATGCATTTAACAAAGCTAATTGAATCAAATGAAACTCAATTGCATTAAACAAAGCTAGTTGAATCAAATTCAAATCAAAAAAAGTCAAACAAAACTAATTGAATCAAATGAAATTCAAATGAAGTCAAATAAGGCTAATTGAATCAAATGAAAATCAAATGCATCCCACAAAGCTAATTGAATCAACTGAAACTCAAATACATTCAACAAACTAACTAAATCAAGTTAACGTCAAATGAAGTCACACAAAGCTAACTGAATCAAATGAAAGTCAATTGAAGTCAAACACAGGTGATAGAATCAAATAAAACTCAAATGAATTCAACAAAGCTAATTGAATCAAATGAAACTCAAATGCATTCAACAAAGCTAATTGAATAAAATTAAAGTAAAATGAAGTCAAACAAAGCTAATTGAATCAAATGAAAGTCAAACAAAGTCAAACATATGTAATAGAATCAAATGAAACTCAAATGCATTAAACAAAGCTAATTGAATCAAATGAAACTCAAATGCATTAAACAAAGCTAATTGAATCAAATAAAAGTCAAATGAATTCAAACATACCTAATTGAATCAAGTGGAACTCAAATGCATTCAACAAAGCTAATTGCATCAAATAAAACTCAAATGCATTCAACAAATGCATTCAACAAAGCTAATTGAATCAAATGAAACTCAAATGCATTCAACAAAGCTAATTGAATCAAATTAAAGTCAGATGAAGTCAAACAAAACTTATTGAATCAAATGAAACTCAAATGCATTCAATAAAGCTAATAGAATCAAAATAAAACTCAAATGCATTCAACAAAGCTAATTGAATCAAATTTAAGTAAAATGAAGTCAAACAAAGCTAATTGAATCAAATTCAAGTCAAATGAAGTCAAACAAAGCTAATTGAATCAAATTCAAATCAAATGAAGTCAAACAAATATAATTGAATAAAATTAAAGTTAAATGATGTCAAACCAACTAATTGAATCAAATGAAAGTTAAATAAAGTCAAACATAGCTAATAGAATCAAATTTAACTCAAATGCATTTAACAAAGCTAATTGAATCGAGATGAAACTCAAATGCATTAAACAAAGCTAGTTGAATCAAATTCAAGTCAAATAAAGTCAAACCAAACTAATTGAATCAAATGAAATTCAAATGAAGTCAAACAAAGCTAATTGAATCAAAAGAAACTCAAATGCATTCAACAAAGCTGATTGAATCAAATTAAAGTCAAATGAAGTCAATTAAAGTTAATTGTATCAAATGATAAAGCTAATTGAATCAAATGAAACTCAAATGCATTCAACAAAGATAATTGAATCAAATAAAATCCAAATGCATTCAACAAAGTTAATTGAATCAAATGAAACTCAAATGCATTCAACAAAGCTAATTGAATTAAATTAAAGTAAAATGAAGTCAAACAAAGCTAATTGAATCAAATGAAAGTCAAACAAAGTCAAACATAGCTAATAGAATCAAATGAAACTCAAATGCATTCAACAAAGCTAATTGAATCAAATGAAACTCAATTGCATTAAACAAAGTTAATTGAATCAAATAAAAGTCAAATGAAGTCAAACATAACTAATTGATTCAAGTGGAACTCAAATGCATTCAACAAAGCTAATTGAATCAAATAAAACTCAAATGCATTCAACAAAGCTAATTAAATCAAATTCAAGTTAAATGAAATCAAACAAAGCTAATTGAATTAAATGAAAGTCAAATGAAGTCAAATAAGGTAAATTGAATCAAATGAAACTCAAATGCATTCAACAAAGCTAGATGAATCAAATGAAATTCAAATGAAGTCAAACAAAACTAATTGAATCAAATGAAATTCAAATGAAGTCAAACAAAGCTAATTGAATCAAAAGAAACTCAAATGCATTCAACAAAGCTGATTGAATCAAATTAAAGTCAAATTAAGTCAATCAAAGCCGATTGTATCAAATGATAAAGCTAATTGAATCAAATGAAACTTAAATGCATTCAACAGAGATAATTGAATCAAATAAAATTCAAATGCATTCAACAAAGTTAATTAAATCAAATGAAACTTAAATGCATTCAACAAAGCTAATTGAATGAAATTAAAGTCAAATGAAGTCTAACAAAACTTATTGAATCAAATGAAACTCAAATGCATTCAATAAAGCTAATTGAATCAAATTAATGTAAAATGAAGTCAAACAAAGCTAATTAAATCAAATAAAGTCAAATGAAGTTAAACATAGCTAATAGAATCAAATGAAATTCAAATGTATTCAACAATGCTAATTGAGTCAAATGAAACTCAAATGCATTCTACAAAGCTAATTGAATCAAATTAATGTCGAATGAAGTCAAACAAAGCTAATTGAATCAAATTAAAGTTAAATGAAGTCAAACCTAGCTAATTGAATCAAATGAAAGTCAAATGAAGTCAAACATAGCTAATAAAATCAAAATAAACTCAAATGCATTTAACAAAGCTAATTGAATCAAATGAAACTCAATTGCATTAAACAAAGCTAGTTGAATCAAATTCAAATCAAAAAAAGTCAAACAAAACTAATTGAATCAAATGAAATTCAAATGAAGTCAAATAAGGCTAATTGAATCAAATGAAAATCAAATGCATCCCACAAAGCTAATTGAATCAACTGAAACTCAAATACATTCAACAAACTAACTAAATCAAGTTAACGTCAAATGAAGTCACACAAAGCTAACTGAATCAAATGAAAGTCAATTGAAGTCAAACACAGCTGATAGAATCAAATAAAACTCAAATGAATTCAACAAAGCTAATTGAATCAAATGAAACTCAAATGCATTCAACAAAGCTAATTGAATAAAATTAAAGTAAAATGAAGTCAAACAAAGCTAATTGAATCAAATGAAAGTCAAACAAAGTCAAACATATGTAATAGAATCAAATGAAACTCAAATGCATTAAACAAAGCTAATTGAATCAAATGAAACTCCAATGCATTAAACAAAGCTAATTGAATCAAATAAAAGTCAAATGAATTCAAACATACCTAATTGAATCAAGTGGAACTCAAATGCATTCAACAAAGCTAATTGCATCAAATAAAACTCAAATGCATTCAACAAATGCATTCAACAAAGATAATTGAATCAAATGAAACTCAAATGCATTCAACAAAGCTAATTGAATCAAATTAAAGTCAGATGAAGTCAAACAAAACTTATTAAATCAAATGAAACTCAAATGCATTCAATAAAGCTAATAGAATCAAAATAAAACTCAAATGCATTCAACAAAGCTAATTGAATGAAATTTAAGTAAAATAAAGTCAAACAAGGCTAATTGAATCAAATTCAAGTCAAATGAAGTCAAACAAAGCTAATTGAATCAAATTCAAGTCAAATGAAGTCAATCAAATATAATTGAATAAAATTAAAGTTAAATGATGTCAAACCAACTAATTGAATCAAATGAAAGTTAAATAAAGTCAAACATAGCTAATAGAATCAAATTTAACTCAAATGCATTTAACAAAGCTAATTGAATCAGATGAAACTCAAATGCATTAAACAAAGCTAGTTGAATCAAATTCAAATCAAATAAAGTCAAACCAAACTAATTGAATCAAATGAAATTCAAATGAAGTCAAACAAAGCTAATTGAATCAAAAGAAACTCAAATGCATTCAACAAAGCTGATTGAATCAAATTAAAGTCAAATTAAGTCAATCAAAGCTGATTGTATCAAATGATAAAGCTAATTGAATCAAATGAAACTTAAATGCATTCAACAGAGATAATTGAATCAAATAAAATTCAAATGCATTCAACAAAGTTAATTAAATCAAATGAAACTTAAATGCATTCAACAAAGCTAATTGAATGAAATTAAAGTCAAATGAAGTCTAACAAAACTTATTGAATCAAATGAAACTCAAATGCATTCAATAAAGCTAATTGAATCAAATTAATGTAAAATGAAGTCAAACAAAGCTAATTAAATCAAATAAAAGTCAAATGAAGTTAAACATAGCTAATAGAATCAAATGAAATTCAAATGTATTCAACAAAGCTAATTGAGTCAAATGAAACTCAAATGCATTCTACAAAGCTAATTGAATCAAATTAATGTCGAATGAAGTCAAACAAAGCTAATTGAATCAAATTAAAGTTAAATGAAGTCAAACCTAGCTAATTGAATCAAATGAAAGTCAAATGAAGTCAAACATAGCTAATAAAATCAAAATAAACTCAAATGCATTTAACAAAGCTAATTGAATCAAATGAAACTCAATTGCATTAAACAAAGCTAGTTGAATCAAATTCAAATCAAAAAAGTCAAACAAAACTAATTGAATCAAATGAAATTCAAATGAAGTCAAATAAGGCTAATTGAATCAAATGAAAATCAAATGCATCCCACAAAGCTAATTGAATCAACTGAAACTCAAATACATTCAACAAACTAACTAAATCAAGTTAACGTCAAATGAAGTCACACAAAGCTAACTGAATCAAATGAAAGTCAATTGAAGTCAAACACACGTGATAGAATCAAATAAAACTCAAATGAATTCAACAAAGCTAATTGAATCAAATGAAACTCAAATGCATTCAACAAAGCTAATTGAATAAAATTAAAGTAAAATGAAGTCAAACAAAGCTAATTGAATCAAATGAAAGTCAAACAAAGTCAAACATATGTAATAGAATCAAATGAAACTCAAATGCATTAAACAAAGCTAATTGAATCAAATGAAACTCCAATGCATTAAACAAAGCTAATTGAATCAAATAAAAAGTCAAATGAATTCAAACATACCTAATTGAATCAAGTGGAACTCAAATGCATTCAACAAAGCTAATTGCATCAAATAAAACTCAAATGCATTCAACAAATGCATTCAACAAAGCTAATTGAATCAAATGAAACTCAAATGCATTCAACAAAGCTAATTGAATCAAATTAAAGTCAGATGAAGTCAAACAAAACTTATTGAATCAAATGAAACTCAAATGCATTCAATAAAGCTAATAGAATCAAAATAAAACTCAAATGCATTCAACAAAGCTAATTGAATCAAATTTAAGTAAAATGAAGTCAAACAAAGCTAATTGAATCAAATTCAAGTCAAATGAAGTCAAACAAAGCTAATTGAATCAAATTCAAGTCAAATGAAGTCAAACAAATATAATTGAATAAAATTAAAGTTAAATGATGTCAAACCAACTAATTGAATCAAATGAAAGTTAAATAAAGTCAAACATAGCTAATGATGCAGGAGCATCTACTATGAACCAAGGTCTTCTAGTTCAACAAGAAAATCAGGAGCATATGGTGAAAGAAGTTCAGTTCATAAGCTTAACTAGCTCGGTTTTTCCAAAAACACTTCTTAAGCACCTTGATTAGGCTAATCTTTTCTTAATCTTCCTTAAACAAGATTAATTAGTACTAATGATACTCTAATCATCATTAAGTATTGGTAATCAAGTTTAGTTGGTGATTAATTAGCTTAATTAGGGTAATTAGTTAAGTTAATCTTGATTAGGACAAGCTGATTTTTGTTCCTAATCATCCGGTTTTTGTAATAGCTTTAAGGTTGCTTAGTTCTGAAAATTCAAGCCCACCTCATGCTTGAAGATGACCTCATGGGTGTGTAGTAAGGTCACATGACCTTCACATGGGCTTGGAAGCAACAACAAATGAGAAAGGAGAGCTTCATGGTGAAGCATGCTAAAACCGGAGCTCACACGTCCCAACAGCCAGCTTTTGTTCAATTCTGGGCAGGGTCTTTTCCTCCTGCAAATGGCTTGAATTTCTCAAGATATTTTGTTTAAGATATGTATTTTAATTTCCTGAAGGCTATCTTCCTTTTTTCCAGCAACCTATAGGGTAGATTAGCTAATTATTAGGAGTGGTGCGAAGCGTTTCCTTTCTGCTGCTCTTACTTTATTGCTTTGGTTAGGTCAGCAAATGACGTCCTTTGGGACTGATTTTTGGACATGTTGTAGTTTAATATGTCTAGTTTGTAATCCTTTTGGAATCAGATCATTCCAGTTAATATTGAAGTTTTTATGCTCAATTTACTAAGCTGTGTGCCTAGTGAAATTTCTGGTCAGTTTTGACCAACTCTTAAAATCTTTATAATTCGATCATCTAATCGTTGAATTGGTGATTAGAACTCAAAGTAGACTTAAACTAGAAGCTTATTGTTATAGTTTAGTCTTGATTGGTGGTTTAATTGGATTGTGGAAGTGGTGGTAGTTCGTTCATTCGAACCGGTTGGATACAATCAATCTATCTTCGTTCTTTGCAAAACCGAATGCTCTTGTTATCTAAATCAATATGCATCATTTGGTATCAGAGCTTGAGGTTGTTTAAGAGCATTCAAATCATTCTATAAACATCCTAAATACTTTCCTTAAACCCAAACACAATACCCCCCCAAAACCGAACCTATTCTAAGCCTAAACACACTTCTTTTCTTTCTTTCTAGCCTTAATTCATTGTGGTTGTATTAACCATGAGTGGAAAAATCAGTTTAGGAGAGGCATGAACATGAATGAAGCAAGGTTGGTTGGAGTAGAAAATCAGATGGCCACCTTATCTGAGCAAATGGCTAATATGATGGCTGTTCTGAGAGATGTGGGATTAAGAGGGCACGTAAGAAGAGGAAATGAGGAGGATGAACATGTGGCATATGATACTAGTGAGGAAGCCAATTCTGAAGCTTCCAGGACAAGAAGAAGGCCACGAAGAACAGATGATTTACGAGACATTAAGCTAGATATTCCTGAGTTCGATGGAAACCTTAATCCAGATGTTTACTTGGAGTGGGTAGCAAGGTGTGATCGAATTTTTGAACTCAAGGAGTATGATGATGTTAAGGCTTTTAAGGTTGCAATTACTAAGCTAAAGGGGTATGCATCCCTTTGGTGGGAGAATGTTGTTCTAGCAAGGACAAGGAAGAGAAAGCCGAAAATCAAGAGTTGGGAGAAACTCAAGAAGAAAATGAAAGAGAAGTTTCTACCTTCTACTTATACTCTTGATTTATATAACAAACTATCTGAATTGTCTCAGGATCACAAAGGTGTCGAAAGTTACATTCATGAATTTGAGAAATTGATGATGAAATTAGATGTTCAAGAAAGAGAAGAGCAAACTATGGCTCGATTCTTAGGTGGTTTGGAGAAAGACATTCAAAGGAAATTGGAGCTGCAACCATATTCTACTTTGGATGAACTTTTCAAGCTAGCTTTGAAGGTGGAAAAACATCAAAAGGAGAAGAAGAAGAAAACATTTTTCAAAGGAACTTCTTACACCAAGGGAAGTTCGAATGTGAAGCCATCTTATGCATCTCCTTACACTCCAAAGGGGGATACTTCGAAGGCCATGGATAAAGGGAAGAAAGTGGTTGAAGAGTCCTCTAAGAAATCTGATGTGAAGTGTTTTAAGTGTCATGGTTATGGTCATTATCAAGCTCAATGCCCAAACAAAAGGGTAATGACTCTAATTGACATTAAAAACATTGATGAAGCACTTGAATCTCAAGAACAACTTGAAGATGAATCCGAGAAGGAGGCCGAAATTGAAGGAGAAGTTGAAGTGGGAGAAGTAACTCAAGGTGATCATTTAAGCCTTGTTCTAAGGAGAATTCTTCATACTAAGGAAGCCGAATTGGTTCCATCTCAAAGGGATCAGATTTTCCAAACAAAGTGCTTAGTGGGAGGGAAGATTTGCTCAATGATTATTGATGGTGGGAGCTGCACTAATGTGGCATCATCAACCATGGTGAGCAAGCTCAATCATCCTACCTTCAAACATTCTAAACCGTATAAGCTTCATTGGCTTAATGATGGCAATTGTGTGGAGGTAACAAAACAAGCTTTAGTTAGTTTTTCTTTTGGTGATTCGTATAAGGATGAAGTTCTTTGTGATGTTTTGCCTATGGATGCATGTCATATATTGTTAGGGGAGACCATGGCAATCCGATAAAGAAACCGTACATAATGGTAGGGCTAATACTTACACTTTTATGCATAATCGAAAGAAAATTGTGCTTAGTCCTAGTAAACCATGTTCGAATACACCTAAACCAAAAACAACACAACCTAAAACACAAAAACAAAAAAAACCTTAATCCTTTCGAAATGCCAATTAGATAAAGCTGTGGAAAAGGGGAAGGTTATGTATTTGTTGCTGTTGTTAGATGAGAATGATGTTAATCCTATTGAAATACACGAAATGGTGAAACCATTAGTGAGGGAGTTTGGTGATATTTTTCCCGAAGACCTTCCATCCGGTTTACCCCCTAGTAGAGGTATTGAACATCAAATTGATTTGATTCCTGGAACACCATTACCTAACAAGCCGCCTTATAGATGTAATCCCGATGAAGCTAAAGAATTGCAACGCCAAGTTAGTGAATTGATGGCTAAGGGGTTCGTTCAAGAGAGTCTTAGTCCATGTGCTGTGCCTGTTATTTTGGTTCCAAAGAAGGATGGTTCTATGCGTATGTGTGTAGATAGCGGGGCCATCAACAATATTACAATCAAGTATAGGTATCCTATACCTAGGCTTGATGATTTGCTGGATGAATTACATGGTTCCACTATATTTTCGAAGATAGATTTAAGAAGTGGCTACCATCAGATTCGAATTAAGGAAGGTGATGAATGGAAAACAGCTTTTAAAACTAAGAGTGGTTTGTATGAATGGCGTGTAATGCCATTTGGTTTGACAAATGCTCCTAGTACCTTCATGAGACTTATGCACGAGGTACTTAGACCATTCATTGGTATCTTTGTTGTTGTTTATTTTGATGATATTCTTGTGTATAGTCAAAGTGAGCAGGAACATCTTGTTCATCTGAAGAAGGTTTTCCTTAAGTTAAGGGAAAAGAAGCTGTATGCAAAGATGGAGAAGTGTGAATTTTTCACTTCTAGCGTGACTTTTCTTGGATTCATTGTATCATCCAATGGCATTTCTATGGATGAATCCAAGGTGGAAGCAATCAAGTCTTGGCCAGTTCCTAAAACTATTACAGAAGTTCGAAGTTTCCATGGTTTAGCTTCTTTTTACAGGAGATTTATCAAAAACTTCAGTACTATTTTGGCGCCATTGACTGAATGCATCAAGAAGGGGTCTTTTATTTGGACTCCAGCAGCACAAGAAGCATTTGAGCAGTTGAAGAGTATGCTTAGTAAGGCTCCTGTTCTAGCCTTACCTGATTTCAAGAAAGTGTTCGAGGTTGAATGTGATGCTAGTGGCGTGGGCATTGGAGCTGTTTTGCAACAAGGTGGGCGTCCCATAGCCTATTTCAGTGAGAAACTTAATCAGTCCAGACTCAACTACAACACTTATGACAAGGAGTTCTATGCTATTATTCGTGCCTTGACTCATTGGACTCATTATCTCAGACCAGCTCAGTTCGTGCTTCACTCGGATCATCAAGCTCTAAAGTACATCAATGGTCAACACAAACTCGACCCTAGACATGCAAAATGGGTGGAATTCCTTCCATCTTTTAATTTTGTTTCCAAATATAAACTCGGAGTTTCTAACATTGTTGCGAGATGCTTTATCAAGGAGGCATTCTATGCTTTCTTTAATGGAGGCTCGTGTTCTTGGCTTTAGCCATCTTAAAGAATTATATTATGAAGATCCAGATTTCTCTCTATTATTAGAAGCATGTAAAGATGGATCTCATGGAGCTTATACAGTTCAAGATGGTTTTCTTTTTCGAAACAACAAGCTATGCATCCCTCGGTGTTCATTAAGGGATTTGCTTATCAAGGAGGTTCATGGAGGAGGACTAGCAGGACACTTTGGCATTAACAAAACTGTCGATGTATTGCAGGAACATTTCTATTGGCCGAAACTTGCAGGAGATGTTCATTCAATTTTAGCTCGTTGTTCTACGTGTCAAAAGGCTAAGAGTACCTTTCATCAAGGTCTCTATACGCCCCTACCAGTCCCAACTCAACCATGGGAAGATGTTAGCATGGATTTCATTGTGGCTTTGCCTAGAACTCAAAGAAGCAAGGATGCAATCATGGTGGTCGTGGATAGATTCTCAAAAATGGCTCATTTTATTCCTTGTAATAAAACTGATGATGCTATTCATGTTGCTGATTTGTACTTTAAAGATGTTATACGTCTTCATGGTGTTCCTAGGTCCATTGTTTCAGATAAGGACGTCAAGTTCTTAAGCTATTTCTGGAAGACACTGTGGAAAATGCTAGGTACTAAGCTCCTCTTTAGTACTACAGCTCATCCACAAACAGATGGCCAGACCGAGGTGACAAACAGAACCTTAACAACCCTGTTAAGGACGTTGGTGAACAAGTCTCAGAGGGATTGGGATCTAAAGCTAGCTCATGCTGAGTTTGCTTACAACAGATCTCCAACTTATGCTACAAAACACTCACCATTCGAGATGAATCTGAAATACAAGAAGACCTTTTCGAACCGGGAGAGAATGATGCAGGAGCATCTACTATGAACCAAGGTCTTCTAGTTCAACAAGAAAATCAGGAGCATATGGTGAAAGAAGTTCAGTTCATAAGCTTAACTAGCTCGGTTTTTCCAAAAACACTTCTTAAGCACCTTGATTAGGCTAATCTTTTCTTAATCTTCCTTAAACAAGATTAATTAGTACTAATGATACTCTAATCATCATTAAGTATTGGTAATCAAGTTTAGTTGGTGATTAATTAGCTTAATTAGGGTAATTAGTTAAGTTAATCTTGATTAGGACAAGCTGATTTTTGTTCCTAATCATCCGGTTTTTGTAATAGCTTTAAGGTTGCTTAGTTCTGAAAATTCAAGCCCACCTCATGCTTGAAGATGACCTCATGGGTGTGTAGTAAGGCCACATGACCTTCACATGGGCTTGGAAGCAACAACAAATGAGAAAGGAGAGCTTCATGGTGAAGCATGCTAAAACCGGAGCTCACACGTCCCAACAGCCAGCTTTTGTTCAATTCTAGGCAGGGTCTTTTCCTCCTGTAAATGGCTTGAATTTCTCAAGATATTTTGTTTAAGATATGTATTTTAATTTCCTGAAGGCTATCTTCCTTTTTTTCCAGCAACCTATAGGGTAGATTAGCTAATTATTAGGAGTGGTGCGAAGCAGTTTCCTTTCTGCTGCTCTTACTTTATTGCTTTGGTTAGGTCAGCAAATGACGTCCTTTGGGGCTGATTTTTGGACATGTTGTAGTTTAATATGTCTAGTTTGTAATCCTTTTGGAATCAGATCATTCCAGTTAATATTGAAGTTTTTATGCTCAATTTACTAAGCTGTGTGCCTAGTGAAATTTCTGGTCAGTTTTGACCAACTCTTAAAATCTTTGTAATTCGATCATCTAATCGTTGAATTGGTGATTAGAACTCAAAGTAGACTTAAACTAGAAGCTTATTGTTATAATTTAGTCTTGATTGGTGGTTTAATTGGATTGTGGAAGTGGTGGTAGTTCGTTCATTCGAACCGGTTGGATACAATCAATCTATCTTCGTTCTTTGCAAAACCGAATGCTCTTGTTATCTAAATCATTATGCATCAGCTAATAGAATCAAATTTAACTCAAATGCATTTAACAAAGCTAATTGAATCAGATGAAACTCAAATGCATTAAACAAAGCTAGTTGAATCAAATTCAAGTCAAATAAAGTCAAACCAAACTAATTGAATCAAATGAAATTCAAATGAAGTCAAACAAAGCTAATTGAATCAAAAGAAACTCAAATGCATTCAACAAAGCTGATTGAATCAAATTAAAGTCAAATTAAGTCAATCAAAGCTGATTGTATCAAATGATAAAGCTAATTGAATCAAATGAAACTTAAATGCATTCAACAGAGATAATTGAATCAAATAAAATTCAAATGCATTCAACAAAGTTAATTAAATCAAATGAAACTTAAATGCATTCAACAAAGCTAATTGAATGAAATTAAAGTCAAATGAAGTCTAACAAAACTTATTGAATCAAATGAAACTCAAATGCATTCAATAAAGCTAATTGAATCAAATTAATGTAAAATGAAGTCAAACAAAGCTAATTAAATCAAATAAAAGTCAAATGAAGTTAAACATAGCTAATAGAATCAAATGAAATTCAAATGTATTCAACAAAGCTAATTGAGTCAAATGAAACTCAAATGCATTCTACAAAGCTAATTGAATCAAATTAATGTCGAATGAAGTCAAACAAAGCTAATTGAATCAAATTAAAGTTAAATGAAGTCAAACCTAGCTAATTGAATCAAATGAAAGTCAAATGAAGTCAAACATAGCTAATAAAATCAAAATAAACTCAAATGCATTTAACAAAGCTAATTGAATCAATTGAAACTCAAATGCATTAAACAAAGCTAGTTGAATCAAATTCAAATCAAAAAAAGTCAAACAAAACTAATTGAATCAAATGAAATTCAAATGAAGTCAAATAAGGCTAATTGAATCAAATGAAATTCAAATGCATCCCACAAAGCTAATTGAATCAACTGAAACTCAAATACATTCAACAAACTAACTAAATCAAGTTAACGTCAAATGAAGTCTGATGCGTGAGAAGCATCAAGATTTAACAATCCTAGTTCTGTTAGGATTCTTTATATAGTTCCCTAGTTCTGTTAGGAAACTATGTATTTTATTTGCTTAAAAACTCTAGTTTGTTTTAATTTCCTTGCTTTGTTTTAAGAGTTAGAACACTAGTAAGAGTGTTGATAGGATAGGCGTGAGTTGTGATAACAACCAGCCGAGTATTTGCATATCTTTAGGCGTGTGATAGATGTTTATGTTCTTATCTTTTAGTTTGTTAGGAGCATTAGAATTTGAACCTTGCTAGGACTCTTCTAATGTATTTATATTCGATTATTATCAATAATAAAAAGGCAGTTGAATGTTTAAGTTTAATTCTTGGTGAATTAAAAGTTTTCTGGAGTGAATCCAAACGTTTTCAGGAGTGAATCCTAAACCCTAGTTGAGTTTTGATTTGGATTAATCAGAATTCTCCATATCCTTGTGTTATTCGGATTTCCTTGGTTGTTTTTCATCCAAGAATTCGGTTCTTACTATCAAATTTCTTTAAAGTTTGAATCTTTAATTCACAAAGCCACTAAACTACAGACTAAAGAGCCTAGAATCGTGTTTCTTGCATAGGGAAATACATCATCTTGGTGTTGCTGCTAATACCACCCCCCACGTTGCTGATTCCACCCCCCGAACTGTTAACCGTAATCTGCTGCTTTGCGTCAATTCTGCAGTCAGTCCGGTAAAACTGTTCGTCTGGACACGTTTCAAGTCGGAATTCAGATTTTCTTAGTTCGTTGGAAAGCTAACAAAGAGATCTATCTTGTGTTAAAATTTGAGCGCATTTGAACCAGTAACGAAGTCGCAGTCATCAAATACATCTGCGTCAAATTGCGTTTCTTGCTGCTGCTTGCCCCTCCCGTTTCTTGGTTGCGTTGCACCATGCCTGACGATCACGAATCTTTGCAAGACGTCATTAAGGCCACCAACGAACAAGTGCAGCTCCTCATCGCTCAGATGGCTGCTATGACCACGAAAGTTACTACCTTTGAACGAGATGCAAACTTTGCTAAACCACCTCAACATCACCCTCGGCGTGAGGATGACATCAAGTTGGCTGATTTGCCTTCTTTTGATGGTGACCTAGACCCCGAGTCCTATTTGGAATGGGAACGATGACTAGATCGCTTCTTTGATCACAAAGGTTTGAGTGATGGATCACGTTTTTCATATGCAATCCTCAAACTCACAAAATACGCCTCCTTGTGGTATGACTCCATGAAGCAGCGCCGTGAACGTGAAGAAAAGCCTTCCATTGATTGTTGGTCCTCTCTTAAGGCCAAGATGCGTAAGCGATTTGTTCCTCGCACCTATAGGCAAGAACTTTACGTCAAACTCAATTCCTTGCAGCAATCCTTCATGAGTGTTGAGCAATACATCAAAGAGTTTGAACGCCTACACATGGCGTGTGATGTCCAAGAGGCTGACGAACAAAAGATGGCTCATTTCCTCGTTGGTTTGAAAACCTCCATCGCAAATCTGGTTGAACTCCAACAATATACAACCTTTGATGACCTTTGTCTTCTTGCTTCCAAGGTTGAACGCCAACAGCAAGACTCTCGTTTTAAGAAAGCTTCGTGGCACAAACATGATGCTAGTCCTTCGACTACTTCCCCTCCTTCGTCTACTGCTTCGATTGTGGAAAAGGCCAAGGACAAGGAACCTGCTGTCTTCCCTCCTATGTCCATTGGTTCGAGTGATAAACCAAAGAAAACAATTTGTTTTCGTTGCCAAGGCTTAGGGCATGTCGCCAAACACTGTCCAAATGTTTCTCTTGTGACAAGAGACGAGTATTTTACTTTCTTGGCTCACGCAACGAGCGAGCAACCTCCACCTTCTCCCTCCAAGATCGAGTGCGCTATGGATGATGAGTCTTTTTGGACGAACCAACAAGTTTGTACACCCGAATTTGAGCCTAAAAGTTTGCTCTTGCGTCGTTCTTTAATGGCTCACCAACGTGTTGAAGGAGACGATGCACAACGTCACAATATTTTCCATTCGAATTGCTTGATTAATGGTAAGTTGTGTTCGTTTATAATTGATAGTGGATCTTGCACTAACGTGTGTGCTTTGTCATTGATTGAACCATTAAACCTGCAAACTCGCAAGCATCCGCATCCATATAAACTAAGCTGGTTGAACGATGATGGTGTTTGGGTTCGCAAGCAAGCTCTTGTGGATTTTCGTGTGGGAGATTATATGGACCAGCTTTGGTGTGATGCTGTCCCAATGACCGCGTGTAGTTTGTTGCTTGGCCGTCCATGGCAAAGTGATCGTCATGTCCTTCATAATGGACGCACCAATGATTACTCGGTGCTTGTGGGTGACAAACGCATGTTGCTCAAATCGCTTGCTCCTCGCACAGCCTCGTCATTGCCCTACCAAGCTGCTGCTGTCCCACCTCCTCCTACGCTCAATTCGTTGATCAATGCTGCCCTTGCTTCGCCTAGTACCGCACCTGTGCGTTGGCATGTGTGCCTCACTTCGTGTCACAAAGAAGTCCTCGACTCCGCCCCGACCAAGCAAGCAAGGCGTGACAATTTGCTGCATATGAGACGTGGTACTAATCTGGCTCCTGGTGATCGTGTATGGTTATCTCTCACGGCACAAAAGCTTCATCTAAGCCACAATAATGATGAGCCCATAGATGAAGGTCCCTTTGAAATTGTTGATCAAGTTAGCTATGAGACATTCAAAGTTCTGCTTGGCAATGGCATTTGTGCTACATTACCCTCGTGCGACTTGATTCCTTGTTTTGATGCAACTTGAGACAAGTTGGTTTTTAAGGGGGAGAGGATGATGCGTGAGAAGCATCAAGATTTAACAATCCTAGTTCTGTTAGGATTCTTTATATAGTTCCCTAGTTCTGTTAGGAAACTATGTATTTTATTTGCTTAAAAACTCTAGTTTGTTTTAATTTCCTTGCTTTGTTTTAAGAGTTAGAACACTAGTAAGAGTGTTGATAGGATAGGCGTGAGTTGTGATAACAACCAGCCGAGTATTTGCATATCTTTAGGCGTGTGATAGATGTTTATGTTCTTATCTTTTAGTTTGTTAGGAGCATTAGAATTTGAACCTTGCTAGGACTTTTCTAATGTATTTATCTTCGATTATTATCAATAATAAAAAGGCAGTTGAATGTTTAAGTTTAATTCTCGGTGAATAAAAGTTTTCTGGAGTGAATCCAAACGTGTTCAGGAGTTTTGATTTGGATTAATCAGAATTCTCCATATCCTTGTGTTATTTGGATTTCCTTGGTTGTTTTTCATCCAAGAATTCGGTTCTTACTATCAAATTTCTTTAAAGTTTGAATCTTTAATTCACAAAGCCACTAAACTACAGACTAAAGAGCCTAGAATCGTGTTTCTTGCATAAGGAAATACATCAAAGTCACACAAAGCTAATTGAATCAAATGAAAGTCAATTGAAGTCAAACACAGCTAATAGAATCAAATAAAACTCAAATGAATTCAACAAAGCTAATTGAATCAAATGAAACTCAAATGCATTCAACAAAGCTAATTGAATTAAATTAAAGTAAAATGAAGTCAAACAAAGCTAATTGAATCAAATGAAAGTCAAACAAAGTCAAACATATGTAATAGAATCAAATGAAACTCAAATGCATTCAACAAAGCTAATTGAATCAAATGAAACTCAAATGCATTAAACAAAGCTAATTGAATCAAATAAAAGTCAAATGAATTCAAACATACCTAATTGAATCAAGTGGAACTCAAATGCATTCAACAAAGCTAATTGCATCAAATAAAACTCAAATGCATTCAACAAAGCTAATTGAATCAAATGAAACTCAAATGCATTCAACAAAGCTAATTGAATCAAATTAAAGTCAGATGAAGTCAAACAAAACTTATTGAATCAAATGAAACTCAAATGCATTCAATAAAGCTAATAGAATCAAAATAAAACTGAAATGCATTCAACAAAGCAAATTGAATCAAATTTAAGTAAAATGAAGTCAAACAAAGCTAATTGAATCAAATTCAAGTCAAATGAAGTCAAACAAAGCTAATTGAATCAAATTTAAGTCAAATGAAGTCAAACAAATATAATTGAATAAAATTAAAGTTAAATGATGTCAAACCAACTAATTGAATCAAATGAAAGTTAAATAAAGTCAAACATAGCTAATAGAATCAAATTTAACTCAAATGCATTTAACAAAGCTAATTGAATCAGATGAAACTCAAATGCATTAAACAAAGCTAGTTGAATCAAATTCAAGTCAAATAAAGTCAAACCAAACTAATTGAATCAAATGAAATTCAAATGAAGTCAAACAAAGCTAATTGAATCAAAAGAAACTCAAATGCATTCAACAAAGCTGAATGAATCAAATTAAAGTCAAATGAATTCAATCAAAGTTAATTGTATCAAATGATAATGCTAATTGAATCAAATGAAACTCAAATGCATTCAACAAAGATAATTGAATCAAATAAAATCCAAATGCATTCAACAAAGTTAATTGAATCAAATGAAACTCAAATGCATTCAACAAAGCTAATTGAATTAAATTAAAGTAAAATAAAGTCAAACAAAGCTAATTGAATCAAATGAAAGTCAAACAAAGTCAAACATAGCTAATAGAATCAAATGAAACTCAAATGCATTCAACAAAGCTAATTGAATCAAATGAAACTCAATTGCATTAAACAAAGCTAATTGAATCAAATAAAAGTCAAATTAAGTCAAACATAACTAATTGAATCAAGTGGAACTCAAATGCATTCAACAAAGCTAATTGAATCAAATAAAACTCAAATGCATTCAACAAAGCTAATTAAATCAAATTCAAGTCAAATGAAATCAAACAAAGCTAATTGAATTAAATGAAAGTCAAATGAAGTCAAATAAGGCTAATTGAATCAAATGAAACTCAAATGCATTCAACAAAGCTAATTGAATCAAATAAAACTCAAATGAATTCAACAAAGCTAATTGAATCAAATAAAACTCAAATGCATTCAACAAAGCTAATTGAATCAAATGAAACTGAAATGCATTCAACAAAGCTAATTGAATCAAATTAAAGTCAGATGAAGTCAAACAAAACTTATTGAATCAAATGAAATTCAAATGCATTCAATAAAGCTAATAGAATCAAAATAAAACTCAAATGCATTCAACAAAGCTAATTGAATCAAATTTAAGTAAAATGAAGTCAAACAAAGCTAATTGAATCAAATTCAAGTCAAATGAAGTCAAACAAAGCTAATTGAATCAAATTCAAGTCAAATAAAGTCAAACAAATATAATTGAATAAAATTAAAGTTAAATGATGTCAAACCAAGCTAATTGAATCAAATGAAAGTTTAATAAAGTCAAACATAGCTAATAGAATCCAATTAAACTCAAATGCATTTAACAAAGCTAATTGAATCAAAAGAAACTCAAATGCATTAAACAAAGCTAGTTGAATCAAATGAAATTCAAATGAAGTCAAACAAAACTAATTGAATCAAATGAAATTCAAATGAAGTCAAACACAGCTAATTGAATCAAAAGAAACTCAAATGCATTCAACAAAGCTGATTGAATCAAATTAAAGTCAAATTAAGTCAATCAAAGCTGATTGTATCAAATGATAAAGCTAATTGAATCAAATGAAACTCAAATGCATTCAACAAAGATAATTGAATCAAATAAAATTCAAATGCATTCAACAAAGTTAATTGAATCAAATGAAACTCAAATGCATTCAACAAAGCTAATTAAATCAAATTAAACTAAAATGAAGTCTAACAAAACTTATTGAATCAAATGAAACTCAAATGCATTCAATAAAGCTAATTGAATTAAAATAAAACTCAAATGCATTCAACAAAGCCAATTGAATCAAATGAAACTCAAATGCATTCAACAAAGCTAATTGAATCAAATTAACGTCAAATGAAGTCAATCAAAGCTGATTGTATCAAATGATAAAGCTAATTGAATCAAATGAAACTTAAATGCATTCAACAGAGATAATTGAATCAAATAAAATTCAAATGCATTCAACAAAGTTAATCAAATCAAATGAAACTTAAATGCATTTAACAAAGCTTATTGAATCAAATTAAAGTCAAATGAAGTCTAACAAAACTTATTGAATCAAATGAAACTCAAATGCATTCAATAAAGCTAATTGAATCAAATTAATGTAAAATGAAGTCAAACAAAGCTTTGAATCAAATAAAAGTCAAATGAAGTTAAACATAGCTAATAGAATCAAATGAAATTCAAATGTATTCAACAAAGCTAATTGAGTCAAATGAAACTCAAATGCATTCTACGAAGCTAATTGAATCAAATTAATGTCGAATGAAGTCAAACAAAGCTAATTGAATCAAATTAAAGTTAAATGAAGTCAAACCAAGCTAATTGAATCAAATGAAAGTCAAATGAAGTCAAACATAGCTAATAAAATCAAAATAAACTCAAATGCATTTAACAAAGCTAATTGAATCAAATGAAACTCAAATGCATTAAAAAAAGCTAGTTGAATCAAATTCAAATCAAAAAAAGTCAAACAAAACTAATTGAATCAAATGAAATTCAAATGAAGTCAAATAAGGCTAATTGAATCAAATGAAAATCAAATACATCCCACAAAGCTAAATGAATCAACTGAAACTCAAATACATTCAACAAACTAACTAAATCAAGTTAACGTCAAATGAAGTCACACAATGCTAATTGAATCAAATGAAAGTCAATTGAAGTCAAACACAGCTAATAGAATCAAATAAAACTCAAATGAATTCAACAAAGCTAATTAAATCAAATGAAACTCAAATGCATTCAACAAAGCTAATTGAATCAAATAAAACTCGAATGCATTCTACAAAGCTAATTGAATCAAATGAAACTCAAATGCATTCAACAAAGCTAATTGAATCAAATGAAACTCAAACATTGCTAATTGAATCAAATGGAACTCAAATGCATTCAACAAAGCTAATTGAATCAAATGAAGCTCAAATGTATTCAACAAAGCTAACTGAATCAAATTCAAGTCAAATGATGTCAAACAAAGCTAATTGAAATAAATGAAACTCAAATGCATTCAATAAAGTTAATTGAATCAAATGAAACTCAAATGCATTCAACAAAGCTAATTCAATTAAATTCAAGTCAAATGAAGTCAAATAAAGCTAATTGAATCAAATTCGAGTCAAATGAAGTCAAACAAAGCTAATTGAATCAAATTCAAGTCAAATGAAGTCAAACAAATATAATTGAATCAAATTAAAGTTAAATGAAGTCAAACCAAGCTAATTGAATCATATGAAAATCAAATAAAGTCAAACATAGCTAATAGAATTAAATGAAACTAAAATGCATTCAACAAAGCTAATTAAATCAAATGAAACTAAAATGCATTCAACAAAGCTAATTGAATCAAATTAAAGTCAAATGAAGTCAATCATAGCTAATTGTATCAAATGAAAGTCAAATGAAGCCAAATAAAGCTAATTCAATCAAATGAAACTCAAATGCATTCAACAAAGCTAATTGAATCAGATGATACTCAAATGCATTCAACAAAGCTAATTGAATCAAATTAAAGTCAAATGAAGTCAAACATAGCTAATTGAATCAAATGAAACTCAGATGCATTCAATAAAGCTAATTGTATCAAATTTAAGTAAAATGAAGTCCAACAATGCTAATTGAATCAAATTCAAGTCATATGAAGTCAAACAAAGCTAATTGAATGAAATAAAAGTCAAATGAAGTTAAACATAGCTAATAGAATCAAATGAAATTCAAATGTATTCATCAAAACTAATTGAGTCAAATGAAACTCAAATGCATTTTACAAAGCTAATTGAATCAAATTAATGTCGAATGAAGTCAAACAAAGCTAATTTAATCAAATTAAAGTTAAATGAAGTCAAACCAAGCTAATTGAATCAAATGAAAGTCAAATGAAGTCAAACATAGCTAATAAAATCAAATTAAACTCAAATGCATTTAACAAAGCTAATAGAGTCAAATGAAACTCAAATGCATTAAACAAAGCTAGTTGAATCAAATTCAAGTCAAAAAAAGTCAAACAAAACTAATTGAATCAAATGAAATTCAAATGAAGTCAAATAAGGCTAATTGAATCAAATGAAAATCAAATGCATCCCACAAAGCTAATTGAATCAACTGAAACTCAAATACATTCAACAAACTAACTAAATCAAGTTAACGTCAAATGAAGTCACACAAAGCTAATTGAATCAAACGAAAGTCAATTGAAGTCAAACACAGCTAATAGAATCAAATAAAACTCAAATGAATTCAACAAAGCTAATTAAATCAAATGAAACTCAAATGCATTCAACAAAGCTAATTGAATCAAATGAAACTCGAATGCATTCTACACAGCTAATTGAATCAAATTAAACACAAATGCATTCAACAAAGCTAATTGAATCAAATGAAACTCAAACATTGCTAATTGAATCAAATGGAACTCAAATGCATTAAACAAAGCTAATTGAATCAAATGAAGCTCAAATGCATTCAACAAAGCTAACTGAATCAAATTCAAGTCAAATGAAGTCAAACAAAGCTAATTGAATTAAATGAAACTCAAATGCATTCAATAAAGTTAATTGAATCAAATGAAACTCAAATGCATTTAACAAAGCTAATTCAATCAAATTCAAGTCAAATGAAGTCAAATAAAGCTAATTGAATCAAATTCGAGTCAAATGAAGTCAAACAAAGCTAATTGAATCAAATTCAAGTCAAATGAAGTCAAACAAATATAATTGAATCAAATTAAAGTTAAATGAAGTCAAACCAAGCTAATTGAATCAAATGAAAATCAAATAAAGTCAAACATAGCTAATAGAATCAAATGAAATTCAAATACATTCAACAAAGCTAATTAAATCAGATGAAACTAAAATGCATTCAACAAAGCTAATTGAATCAAATTAAAGTCAAATGAAGTCAATCAAAGCTAATTGTATCAAATGAAAGTCAAATGAAGCCAAATAAAGCTAATTCAATCAAATGAAACTCAAATGCATTCAACAAAGATAATTAAATCAAATAAAATTCAAATGCATTCAACAAAGCTAATTGAATCAAATGAAACTCAAATGCATTCAACAAAGCTAATTGAATCAAATTAAAGTCAAATGAAGTCAAACAAAGCTAATTGAATCAAATGAAACTCAAATGCATTCAACAAAGCTAATTGAATCAGATGATACTCAAATGCATTCAACAAAGCTAATTGAATCAAATGAAAGTCAAATGAAGTCAAACATAGCTAATTGAATCAACTGGAACTCAAGTGCATTCAACAAAGCTAATGGAATCAAAAGAAAATCAAATGAATTCAACAAAGCTAATTGTATCAAATAAAAGTCAAATGAAGTTAAATAAAGCTAATTAAATCAAATGAAACTCAAATGTATTCAACAAAGCTAATCGAATCAAATAAAACTCAAATGCATTCAACAAAGCTAATTGAATAAAACTAAAGTAAAATGAAGTCAAACAAAGCTAATTGAATCAAATGATGTCAAACAAAGCTATTTGTATCAAATGAAAGTCAAATGAAGTCTAATAAATCTAATTGAATCAAATGAAACTCAAATGCATTCAACAAAGCTAATTGAATTAAATAAATTCAAATGCATTCACAAAGCTAATTGAATCAAATGAAACTCAAATGCATTCAACAAAGCTAATTGAATTAAATTAAAGTAAAACAAAGTCAAACAAAGCTAATTGAATCAAATGAAAGTCAAACAAAGTCAAACATAGCTAATAGAATCAAATGAAACTCAAATGCATTCAACAAAGCTAATTGAATCAAATGAAACTCAAATGCATTAAACAAAGCTAATTGAATCAAATGAAAGTCAAATGAAGTGAAACATAGCTAATTGAATCAAGTGGAACTCAAATGCATTCAACAAAGCTAATTGAATCAAATTCAAACGGCATTCTTCGGCATGGTTCGCACATGTTACAGCATCAAACAACTCCTACTAGTACTAGGACTCCAACAAACTAAACCTACTAGTACTAGGACTCTCATGCGCAAACACTTGCACACTCCTATCAAGACTAGGACTCTTGTACTTTGCTAATTCTCATTTACAACTCAATGATACTTAGGAGTACAAGTTTAGGGAATTGAAATACAACTCAAAACAACAACTAGCACACAACTAAGAACGGGAAACAACTAGACAAAATGGGAAAATGACGAACTAACAAATCAGTTAAGAACTAGGCTAACAAGTGCCTCGAACTCACATGACTTGACCATGAACATGGACTCGAACTCCAACATAGTTTCACCTACCATAGCAATGAGAGAATGAGCCTTGTTGATGTTCAATGATGGGGCTGTGTCGCCATCATCCTCCCCTTGTTGAGAAGAGTTTGACCTCAAACTTGGAATTGCACCAAGATCCTCATGAAATGGACTAAGATCCGAGACATTGAAAGTGGCTGAAACTCCATAATCTCCCGGAAGCTCGATCTTATATGCATTAGGATTGATTTATTCAAGTACCTTGAATGGCCCATCTGACCTAGGACTCAACTTAGAACGTCTCTTGGAAGGAAAACGTTCCTTCCTCAAGTGTATCCACACTAAATCACCCGGTGCAAATTGAACATCCCTCTTCTTTTTGTCCAAGCGTAGCTTAAGTTTCTCATTGACCTTCATGATTCTAGCTCGAACAAGTTCATGCAACTTCTTGATTTCTCTTGCTCTCTCATCAGCTTCCATACTAAATTTGTTTTGGATTGGAAGTGGTGAATGATCAAGAGGAGTACAAGGATTGATGCCATAGACAATCTCGAAGGGACTAAGACCAGTTACCTTGTGAGGAACACGGTTGTAGGCAAATTCAGCATGAGGAAGCATCTCCTCTCATTGCCTTGGACCCTTGGTGGCTAGAGCTCTAAGCAAAGTGCCGAGAGTCCTATTAACAACCTCAGTTTGACCGTCGGTTTGTGGATGACTTGAGGTGCTAAACTTCAGTTTTGTTCCGATTTTCTTCCACAAAGTGAGCCAAAAGTGACTCAAGAATTTGGAGTCTCGATCACTAACCATGGACCTTGGAACACCATGCAATTTAACCACTTCTTTGAAGTACAACAAAGCGGTTTGGACGGCATCATGAGTGGTGTTGCTTGCAATGAAGTGAGCCATCTTTGAGAAACGATCAACAACAACCATTATTGCATCTTTATGGTGTTGTGAGCGTGGTAAACCGGTAATGGAGTCAAGGCTCACATCCTCCCATGGAGCTTGAGGTGTAGGCAATGGCATGTGAAGGCCTTGAGGCAAAGAATGACCCTTAACCCTTTGACACACATTGCATCGTTTGATCAAATACTCCACATCTCTCCTTAATCTCGACCAATAGAAGTAATCACTCACCATGGTTGTTGTCTTCTCAATGCCAAAGTGACCAGCCAAGCCTCCTTCATGGAATTCCTTAATGAGAGATTCACGTACACTATGCCTAGGGACACATAGTTGATTGCTTTTGAATAGAAAACTATCGAAGAGATGGTATTCCCCTTGTGCATGATTTCGACACTTCATGAACATCTCACCAAAATCCGGATCTTCTTTGTAATTCTCCTTCAATATCTCAAGTCCAATGACTTGATTCCTCAAAGAATTCAATAGCACATACTTCCTTGACAATGCATTTGCCCCTTTGTTCATTTTGCCGGATTTGTGCTTAATAACAAAGTGAAATGCTTGTAGGAATTCGACCCATTTGGCATGTCTTGCTTGCAATTTTTGTTGACTTTGCAAGTACTTCAAGGCCTCATGATCAGAATGTAGGATGAATTCCTTAGCAATAAGGTAATGGCGCCAATGATCTAATGAACGAACCAAGGCATAAAACTCTTTGTCGTAGGTTGAGTATTTACGCTTGGCTTCATTAAGCTTTTCACTAAAATAGGCCAATGGACGACCATTTTGAGACAAGACCGCACCTATTCCCAGACCAGATGCATCACACTCCACTTCAAACACTTCATCAAAGCTAGGTAAGGCTAAGATGGGTGCTGTTGTTAACCTCCTTTTTACCTCCTCGAAGGCTAGTTGAGCTTGGGGGTTCCATTGAAAGTGTTTGAGTTTAGTGAGTTCAGTTAGGGGTGCCATAAGAGTGCTAAAGTCCCTCACAAAACGTCTATAGAATGAAGCTAGGCCATGGAAGCTTCAGATTTGTTGAATGGAGGTGGGGGTAGGCCAATCTCTTATTGCTTGCACCTTCTTGTCATCAATCTTGATGCCTTCATTAGAGACTAGGAACCCGAGAAAAATCACTTGATTAGAGAAGAAGTGACATTTTTCTAAGTTTTCATAAAGCATCTCTTTCTCCATTACTTCGAACACTTGCTCCAAATGTGAAGCATGTTCTTCCTCATTCTTGCTATAAACAAGAATGTCATCAAAGTAAACCACAACAAATCTTCCAAGGAATGGTCGAAGTGTTTGGTTCATGAGCCTCATGAATGTGCTTGGTGCATTAGACAAACCAAATGGCATAACAAGCCATTCATATAATCCTTCTTTTGTCTTGAATGCGGTTTTCCACTCATCCCCTTCATAGATTCTAATTTGATGATAGCCACTCCTAAGATCAATCTTAGAGAAGCCTTTAGAACCATGAAGATCATCAAGAAGGTCGTTCAACCTAGGAATGGGAAAATGATATTTGATGGTGGTCTTATTGATAGCTCTACTATCAACACACATACGCCATTCACCATTCTTCTTTGGTACCAATAGTGTAGGTACAGCACATGGACTCAAGGATTCTCTAATCAACCCTTTGGACTTCAATTCCTCAACTTGCCTTCTTATCTCTTCGGTTTCTCTAGGATTAGTTCGATAAGCAGGTTTGTTGGGGAGGCTAGCTCCTGGAATAAGGTCTATTTTGTGTTGTATGTCACACTTAGGAGGTAAACCAGGTGGTATTTCTTGTGGAAAGGCGTGGACATACTTATCAAGCAAAGGGGTGAGTAAAGGGTGGTGGTTGTTTTGTGGAGGTGGAGGTTCATCAATGCCATTAAGGATGAGTTCCTTCATTGACGCATACTCATGATAATCAGATTTCATCAAGGTGGTTAAGGCTATCTTTCTTTTGGATTGAAGAGTTTGGGGTTCTTTTGATTTTGGTACAAGGGGAGCAATAATGATCTTCTTGTGATTCTTCATGAAAGTGTAAGTATTCTTGTAACCATCATGGATCACTCTCCTATCAAACATCCAAGGTCTCCCAAGTAACACATGGCATGCGTCCATAGGGATGACATCACACCAAATCTCCTCTTCATAAGTCTTACCAATGCTAAAGTTAAGCAATACACGATTTGAAACATGTATTCCTTTGCCTTGATTCAACCATTGGATGACATAAGGGTTAGGATGAGGGGTTGTGTTTAGGTTGAGCTTAGTTATGAGGGTTTGAGATGCTACATTAGTACAACTTCTACCATCAATTATCAAGGTACATACCTTTCCTCCAATTGTGCATCGAGTATGAAAGATGGATTCCCTTTGGAGTTGCTCCTCTTGGACAGCCATCCCACTAAGGGCTCTTCGAATAACCAAGCACTCTCCTTCATCAGGACCGAGTACTCTTTCCTCCTCCTCTCTTTCTTCTTCATACTCCTCCTCCTCAAATTATCCTTCTAAGGCTTCATACTCCATCAAGGTCACCACTTTTGTATTAGGGCACTCAGATGCAAAGTGTCCTAATCCTTGGCACCTAAAACATCTCCTAGGAGCCTTAGTTTGGATGGGATTAATTTCGGGTTTCTTGAAGGGTGGTTTAGAAGTAGTAGGAGTGGTAGGCTTAGGAGTGAATGTGTTTGGCTTAGAGTAAGGTGTGGGTTTGGCAAACGATCGTGAGGAATCCCATTTGCCCTTAGTCTTTTGCTGCTTGTCCACCTTGTGAGCCAAGATGATAAGATCTTCGAGGGTGGAGTAATGATGGAGTTCCACCACATTAGCAATCTTGGAGTCCAATCCTCCCAAGAATCTAGCAAGAGTTTGAGGTTCATCCTCTTGTAATTCACACTTCATCAAGAAAGATTCGAACTCTCTTGCATTCTCTTCAACACTCCTCGAACCTTGTTGAATGTTGTGAAGCTTAGCAAAGTTCTCTTGCACATAGTAAGTTGGCAAACACTTTTGCTTAAGGAGCTTCTTCATCTTCGCCCAAGTATGCACCTTTTCTTTTCCAGCCCTCTCCCTTTTGGCACATACACTAGCCCACCAAGTAGAGGCATACTTCCTCAACTTAAGAGCTACCAACTTCACTCTTTTGTCTTCCGGTATTTGCTTGAAGTCAAATACTCTTTCCACCGTTCTCTTCCACTCTATGAACTCATCAGCATCCAACTTGCCATCATAATCAGGGATATCAACTTTGATATCATTATTATGGCATTGTTGTTGTTGTTGTGGAGGTCTCCTAAAGGCTACGAAAGTCTCATCACTTTCTCGATTAGAGTTATCATCTCCTTCTCTATCTCCTCATTGTGCTTGCAACCGAATTGATAGTTGTCTAACTTGCTCTTGTAGGAGATTCATTCTAGCCTCATTATCCTTCCTTTCATCCTCCATAAATTTCAATGTGGCTTTCCAATTGTTTGGTGGTTCGGATTGATCACCAATCTCCATGGTTATGGCTGTTTTTGTTTTCGGTTTAAGATGTGGGTTTGGGATTGTGTTTGAAGCGTGTTTAGGAATGGTTTAGGGTTGGTTAAGGAGTGTTTCTTCAACCTTCAGCTCTGATACCAAGATGTTGTAGGCTTGGAGTGATATGAATGCTCAACTAGGATAGTTAAACACTCAAAAACACACGCCAACTTGAATAAGGACAATGAAGAAATCCGAAAATAAGAGCAAGTAACAAGGGATATTTCTTAATGAATGATCACTCCTGAAACACTCACAAGAATCTTAAACACACTCAAACCACTCCTGGAATTAAGTTGTTTAAACACTAATTAATAAACACTCCTGAATATCAATTAATGGAAGATTAAAGCTTATGAATTAACTCACAAACAATAACAATATTTAATCATAAAAACACTCTAACCATTGAAGAGGTTAGGCGCCTATTATTTATAAGGAGTAAGCAAGAAAACCTTGCTCCTCAAGCATACCAAACCACACGGCATTCACCATCAATTTAGGAAAGTATCTCCTCCTTAATTCTAGCCTAGAATCAAGCTAAACTTAAGGAAACTCTAACTTAAGGAAAGACAACAAGTACTTTCCTTAATTACAACTCAAACACACGCCCAAGGCTGCTACCTTGCACGCCACTCCAACCTACCAAATTAAGGAAACTTTCCTAAAATACAACCATGACAACTAAACACCTAACCACCGAAATCTCTAAGGGATTTTCGGACTTTTATTGAACTAGGAACAACTCAACTAATTAACTAACATTTTAAACTAATAATGACACTAATTTAAAATGCTAATCGGTTTCTTCCACGAGCCATGTGACACACGACACAAATGCATGCTTGTTAGCCATCAAATTGAAACCCATGTGTTCCATCAAAAGTAAAACCGGCTCTTCTTGACTTGATGCCTTTGGATCCGCATCATTCTCCCCTTCTTCAAAAGAATTTGCCCTCAAATTCTCATCATCATGGTAAGGAGAAAGATCACCAATATTGAAAGTAGCACTCACATTGCCATAATCACTTGGTAAGTCGATTTTGTAAGCTCCATCACCTACGACTCCAATGACTTCGAAAGGACCATCAGCTCTAGGCATCAACTTGTTTTTCCTTTTGCTCGGAAACCTTTCCTTCCTCAAATGTATCCATACTAGGTCACCTTCCTTGAACTTAGGTTGGCGCCTATGCTTGTTAGCTCGTTCCCTGTATTGCTGATTCATTTTCTCAATTTGAGCTTTAACTTGCGCACAAGTCTTGTTAAAAGCTTCCAGCCTTTTCTTTGAATCCGCATGTATTTCACTTCTAGGAAGAGTAACAAGATCAATAGGGAGAAAAGGATTAACTCCATAAATGATCTCAAATGGAGAACGTAAAGTTGTAGCTGAATGTGAACGGTTATAAGCAAATTCCGCATGTGCAAGCTTCACATCCCAATCTTTTTGCGTCTTACTCACAAGGCCACGTAACAAAGAACCAAGAGTTCTGTTTGTAACTTCAGTTTGACCATCTGTTTGAGGATGATAACTCGTGCTAAATAGGAGTTTCGTTCCCACCATCTTCCACAAACACCTCCAAAAGTGACTAAGGAATTTAGAATCCCTATCCGAAACAATGCTTCTAGGAATGCCATGAAGTCGAATTACCTCTTTGAAATACAAATCAGCAACATGGGAAGCGTCATCCGTCTTGTGCATGGGAATGAAATGAGCCATCTTCGAAAATCTATCCACAACCACCATGATAGCATCTTTGCCTCTTTGAGTTCTAGGCAAACCAACAATGAAATCCATGCTCACACTATCCCAAGGATGATCCGGAACTGGTAAAGGCGTGTAAAGCCCTTTATGAAAGGTGCTTTTGGACTTTTGGCACGTTGCACACTTGCTCACTACCATATGCACATCTTTGATCATGCTAGGCCAATAAAAATGTTCACTCAAAGTATCAAGTGTCTTTTGAATGCCAAAATGACCAGCAATACCTCCACTATGCACTTCACGAACTAGAAGCTCACGTACCTTGCACTTTGGGACACACAACTTGTTTCCTTTAAAAAGAAAACCCTCTTGAACCATGAACAACCCTTTAGGAGCAGCAAAAAGCGAACCAAGTTCATCATCTTCTTTATAAAGCTCCTTCAAGTGTTCGAACCCCATTACTCTTGCATCCACCATAGCTAGCAAATAAGTTCTCCTTGAAAGTGCATCTGCCACAATGTTGCTCTTTCCTTCTTTATACTTGGACGAGAAGGTGAAAGATTGGAGAAACTCGACCCACTTGGCATGCCTATGATTGAGTTTTTGTTGGCCATGAATGTGTTTGAGCGCCTCATGATCCGAATGAAGGATGAATGGTTTAGGCCTCAAATAATGTGACCAATGGTCCAAAGCTCGAACAATAGCATAAAACTCACGATCATAGTTAGAGTAGTTCAACTTGGCACCATTGAGCTTCTCACTAAAGTAGGAGATAGGGCGCTTCTCTTGGATCAAAAAAAGCACCAATTCCCAATCCACTTGCATCACACTCTACCTCGAACAATTTGTTGAAATCCGGCAAGGCAAGTATAGGAGCACTACACAACTTCTCTTTCACTTCTTCAAAAGCTTTTTGCGCCAAAGGAGACCATTCAAACTCACCTTTTTTCAACAAAGCTGTGATAGGAGCCATAATGGAAGAGAAGTTTCGAATGAATCTTCTATAGAACGAAGCCAAACCATGGAAGCTTCGACATTCACTAGCATTAGTAGGGGCCAGCCATGAAGAAATTGCTTGCACTTTCGAAGGATCAACATGAACTCCTTCCTTGGAAACAATGTAACCAAGAAACGCTATGCTCGACACAAGGAACTCACACTTTTCCATCTTGCCGAAAAGTTTTTGTTCTCTAAGCTTCTCAAACAAACTCCTCAAATGTATCAAATGATCATCAACACTCTTACTATAAACAAGGATATCATCCAAATTAACAACAACAAATTTGTTTAAAAAGGAACGAAGTACCTCATTCATAAGTCGCATGAAAGAACTAGGGGCGTTGCATAAGCCAAAAGGCATTACCATCCATTCATAAAGACCTTGTTTAGTCTTGAATGTTGTTTTCCACTCATCCCCTTCTCGAATCCTCATTTGATGATAACCACTTCTAAGATCGATTTTTGAGAAAATCGAGGCTCCATTGAGTTCATCAAGCATATCCTCCAACCTCGGCATGGGAAATCTATACTTCACAGGTGATATTGTTCACGGCCCTACTATCAATGCACATTCTCCATGTACCATCTTTCTTAGGCACAAGTAAAGCGGGAACCGCACAAGGACTCATGCTCTCTCTTACATACCCCCTTTCGATCAATTCTTCAATTTGTCGTTGAAGCTCTTTGGAAGCACTTGGATCACACCTATAAGTAGGTTTATTAGGCAAAGGAGCTCCCGGAACTAAATCAATGGCATGTTCAATTCCCCTTAAGGGTGGCAGCCCTTGTGGAAGGTCTTCCGGAAATACATCACAAAATTCCTTCATGAGTGAATCAAGTTGTGGATTACTTGGCTTCACTTCACTTGCAACAGCATGTTTGATGACTAAAGCATAGCACACGCCCTCATCTTCAATCTCTTTCTCAAACTCTTTGAAAGAAAGAAACAAACTAGTCTTTTTCTCTTCCTTCTTGTGAATCACGGCACTAGGAGCCAAAGGATGCAACCTAATCTTCTTGGAACCCACCGAAACTGTATACACATTGGAGTCCCCTTCATGTATCACCTTTCTATCAAATTGCCATGGTCTCCCGAGTAAAACGTGACAAGCATTCATGGGAAGTACATCACACCATAGCTCGTCCTTGTAATTCCCTATGGAGAAAGAAAGTAATGCTTGCTTCTTCACCCTAAGTCCCGTATCATCAAGCCAACTCAACTTGTAGGGGTGTGGATGATCTCTCACAATAAGACTCAATTTGCTCACCAAATCTGCTGCCACTACATTGGTACAAGACCCACTATCAATGATCATGTTACAAGTGTTTTCACCCACCTTGCAACGAGTATGGAACAAGTTCTCTCTTTGTTCTTTGCTTGGAAGGCAATCAACATGTAAAACCCTCCTAACAACACCCAATAAGCCTACTATCATCTTCGGCATATGCATCCTCCTCCTCACTCTCAACCGTGTCATCTCTAGGCACAAATTCGTACAACTCCTCTTCTTCATTCAATTCCATGTATTGCCTCATGGTGAGAGCTTTCCTTGTTGGACAATTACTAGCAATGTGTCCTCTTCCTTGGCACTTGAAACACTTCCGATTTTCTTCAAACTTTTCCCTAGGAACGAAAACTTTCGTTTTTCGACCCTTTTATCATCTTTCGTTGCATGTTCTTTCTTAGACCCTTCATAGTTCTTGTTAGAAGATGAATAAGAAGAATAAGAAGAAGAAGGTTTGAACGAGTTACAGCATTTAGCATAGGAAGTTTTCGGTTTGTCCTCGTTCTCATGAGATTCAAATTTAAGCGCCAATCTACATGCTTCATCAAACGTAGTGTAAGTTGACACCTCTACCTTCCTTGCAATAGGACGGTTCAAGCCTTTGATGTAACGAGCAATTTTCATTGCTTCCCTTTCTTCTATGTCACAAATAAGGCACAGTTTATCAAATTCCATAGTGTACTCATGCACACTCAACGTATCTTGACACAAAGTAGTCAACTTTATGTACTGTTTTTGCTCGTAATCACTTGGCAAAAATTTCTCCTTGAGCTTCTCTTTCAACTTAGTCCAACTACTAAGCTTGTCTTTCTTCTTTCTTGCACGTTTTGCCTTCAAATTTTCGAGCCAAATACCAAGCATACTTGGTCAATCTAACCGAGGCTATCTTGAATCTCCTTTGATCATCAAACCCCCTATAATCACACACCTTCTCCAATTGTCGAATCCACTCAAGTAAATCCTCCGGGACTAGAATCACCAGTGAAATCATCCAATTTTAATCCCCTATCATCATTGAAATTAGGTTTAACAACCCTAACTTCATCCTCTTCATCCGAAAGTCCAATGTAATCAACACTATTTTTATCCAACTTCTTAGTGATAATAGAAGTTATAGCATCCATTCTAGTTTCAAGTCTACTAACATGATTCGAATCAGCATTATATTTTGCTTGGAAATCAAATTGCATCTTAGCTATGTCCTCAATAGCCTTAGCTAATTTTTCCAATTCACTCGACATTATCTTAACAAATAACAACACTTCGACACACTAGGAAGCACAAAAGAACCCTAGTACCACTTATCCCAATGTAAAGATCGAAACTTTAAGAAGAAAAGTAACAATTTACCTTGGATCTTTGAAGAGTAGAATCCCTTCTATCCTCTCCCACCTGGAAAAATATGATACCACTTGATATGAATGCTCAACTAGGATAGTTAAACACTCAAAAACACACGCCAACTTGAATAAGGACAATGAAGAAATCCGAAAATAAGAGCAAGTAACAAGGGATATTTCTTAATGAATGATCACTCCTGAAACACTCACAAGAATCTTAAACACACTCAAACCACTCCTGGAATTAAGTTGTTTAAACACTAATTAATAAACACTCCTGAATATCAATTAATGGAAGATTAAAGCTTATGAATTAACTCACAAACAATAACAATATTTAATCATAAAAACACTCTAACCATTGAAGAGGTTAGGCGCCTATTATTTATAAGGAGTAAGCAAGAAAACCTTGCTCCTCAAGCATACCAAACCACACGGCATTCACCATCAATTTAGGAAAGTATCTCCTCCTTAATTCTAGCCTAGAATCAAGCTAAACTTAAGGAAACTCTAACTTAAGGAAAGACAACAAGTACTTTCCTTAATTACAACTCAAACACACGCCCAAGGCTGCTACCTTGCACGCCACTCCAACCTACCAAATTAAGGAAACTTTCCTAAAATACAACCATGACAACTAAACACCTAACCACCGAAATCTCTAAGGGATTTTCGGACTTTTATTGAACTAGGAACAACTCAACTAATTAACTAACATTTTAAACTAATAATGACACTAATTTAAAATGCTAATCAGTTTCTTCCACGAGCCATGTGACACACGACACAAATGCATGCTTGTTAGCCATCAAATTGAAACCCATGTGTTCCATCAAAAGTAAAACCGGCTCTTCTTGACTTGATGCCTTTGGATCCGCATCATGGAGTAACACTCGAAGCTCACAAAGAATAATTTCGAACAAAACAAACAGTAAGAGGAAGCAATGAACTTCGACTAAGTATTTGAAGGATAGATTAGCTATCTTTAATCTCCTAAGGATACTGACACACCACCTTAGTTAATTAAAGTTCTTAAGATCATAAATTAGTCTAGCAAGGACTAATTAAGCATAGGAAAATCACTCTAAGTTTCCAAATCCAAGAAACAAGAATAATTCAAGTGTTTGAGAATTCACTCGGCTTGTTTAGGCATAAACTTCAATTTGCTTTTCATTGATGATTTCGATTGTTTAAATACATAAGTTCATGTCCTAATTTTCTGATTTTCTCAAATTAAAATAAAGAAATTAAATTGCAACTACATCCACTAAGTCTATAATGTCGAACATGGAATAGATCATGGAGGAACATGGTGTTAGGACAAGAAGAGTGGCGTTGAGGTTCCAAAGCATGAGCAGCACGCCTCCCTTGGATTGTGGAACTGATTTCCCTCTCCTTAGCTTCTCCTTGCCCGTTCAAACAAGTCGGTTGAAAGTTGGTTGTGGCATGGCTTATCAATAGGAAGTGGCTCCTATTTTTAAGCAACGTCAAGCTGAACTTCCTCCACTACTCTTCATCAATTCAAACGGCATTCTTCAGCATGGTTTGCACATGTTACAACATCAAACAACTCCTACTAGTACTAGGACTCCAACAAACTAAACCTACTAGTACTAGGACTCTCATGCGCAAACACTTGCACACTCCTGTCAAGACTAGGACTCTTGTACTTAGCTAATTCTCATTTACAACTTAATGATACTTAGGAGTACAAGTTTAGGGAATTGAAATACAACTCAAAACAACAACTAGCACACAACTAAGAAGGGGAAACAACAATTAAACAAAAAGGGAAAATGACGAACTAACAAATCAGTTAAGAACTAGGCTAACAAGTGCCTCGAACTCACATGACTTGACCATGGACATGGACTCAAACTCCAACATAGTTTCACCTACCATAGCAACAAGAGAATGAGCCTTGTTGATGTTCAATGATGGGGCTGTGTCGCCATCACAAATGAAACTTAAATGCACTCAATAAAGATAATTGAATCAAATAAAATTCAAATGCATTCAACAAAGTTAATTGAATCAAATGAAACTCAAATGCATTCAACAAAGCTAATTAAATCAAATTAAAGTAAAATGAAGTCTAACAAAACTTATTGAATCAAATGAAACTCAAATGCATTCAATAAAGCTAATTGAATCAAGGGATATTATCTCAGATAACCCTGACTTATAGGTATTTTTCCAATATAACCCTGACTTTGGCAGGCCTGTCTCCGATAACCCTGAACTTGATTTTTGTCATTAAACTGGACGGAATTTGTAACGCCGTTAACTAGACCCTAACTGGGTTTGACTTTTGCTAAATTCATCTTTTTCTCTCTCTTGTTCTTCATCTCTTCTAGATCAATCAATTCTTCCGAATTCTTGGCTTCTAAATGAATCAAAAGATGCCCATTTAAGTGAGTGATCTACAATGGTATAAGATCTTAAAAAAGGCTAAATCTTGGTAATTCGTTTTGTTGATCACAAAATTGTACCATTTCATCGATCAACTTGGGTCTTTAGTCTTTAGTGAAAAATTCAACTCTTGTGTTGCAGCTAACTCAAATTCAATTGAATACAAGCATTTGAGAAGATGCAAAATCAACAGCAGCACTTTAAGAGAGAGAGAAGGGATACCGCACAAGCGAGGAAATTGAAAACCGTGAAGTGACGTGGAGAGAGTTGAAGGGAAGGGGATCCGACGGTGGAGGTGAAGTCGGAAGAAATCGACGGCGCAGTTTCCGATGATTGAATGGAAAGTATGGAAAAGCGGCGAGATGAGAGACGGAGAAGAGTCGCCAGAGAAGAAGAAGAAGAAGAAAGGGTTCAGACTCCGGCGACTTTGAAGTTGTATTTACGGATCCCCTTAAATTTTCATACCCTTAAATTTCATTTGGGTTTTTTTCATCTGGGTCATATGTCATTTTCTTTTTTCTTTCTCATTTAATCACAAACGAGAATAATTGTTGGGTAGTTGAGTTCCTAATTTAAATTTTCCTTCTATTAATTCTTCTACCCAGAAACATAATCTTGTTCAAAGTTTGCATCTTTTTTTTAAGAGAGATAATTCTCGTGAGTTTGATTTTTGTCAGTTTATGCAACTGATATTCTTCTTTTTTGTGTTACTTTTAAGAATTTCTGAAACAAACTTTGTTTTGTTGTAAGAAAGAAAAAAAAAAGAGTTGAATTTGGAGGAGTGAGTTGAAATGACAGAGGTTGTTAAGCAAGTAGAAGCTGCATCAATGGTGAATCAAACAGATGATCATCAAATAATTGATGGAGGAGTGGAGGAGAGAGAAAATGTAGGAGGAAGAACAGAGGAAGAAAACCATAAATCAAGCTTTAAGAACTTCCTCTGGCATGGTCTAGAAGAATTGATTGATCTAGAAGAGATGAAGAACAAGAGAGAGAAGAGATGAAAAAGAAGAGAGAGAACGAGATAAATTTAGCAAAAGTCAAACCCAGTTAGGGTCTAGTTAACGGCGTTACAAATTCCGTCCAGTTTAATGACAGAAATCAAGTTCAGGGTTATCGGAGACATGCCTGCCAAAGTCAGGGTTATATTGGAAAAAGGCCTATAAGTCAGGGTTATCTGAGATAATATCCCTTGAATAAAAATAAAATTCGAATGCATTCAACAAAGCTAATTGAATCAAATGAAACTCAAATGCATTCAACAAAGCTAATTGAATTAAATTAACGTCAAATGAAGTCAATCAAAGCAAATTGTATCAAATGATAAAGCTAATTGGATCAAATGAAACTTAAATGCATTCAACAAAGATAATTGAATTAAATAAAATTATTCAAATGCATTCAATAAAGTTAATTAAATCAAATGAAACTCAAATGCATTCAACAAAGCTAATTGAATCAAATTAAAGTCAAATGAAGTCTAATAAAACTTATTGAATCAAATGAAACTCAAATGCATTCAATAAAACTAATTGAATCAAATTAAACTCAAATTCATTCAACAAAGCTAATTGAATCAATTGAAACTCAAATGCATTCAACAAAGCTAATTGAATCAAATTAAAGTCAAATGAATTCAATCAAAGCTAATTGTATCAAATGATAAAGCTAATTGAATCAAATGAAACTCAAATGCATTCAACAAAGATAATTGAATCAAATAAAATTCAAATACATTCAACAAAGGTAATTAAATCAAATGAAACTCAAATGCATTCAACAAAGTTAATTGAATCAAATTAAAGTCAAATGAAGTCAACCAAAAATTATTGAATCAAATGAAACTCAAATGCATTCAATAAAGCTAATAGAATCAAAATAAAACTCAAATGCATTCAACAAAGCTAATTGAATCAAATTTATGTAAAATAAAGTCAAACAAAGCTAATTGAATCAAATTCAAGTCAAATGAAGTCAAACAAAGCTAATTGAATCAAATTCAAGTCAAATGAAGTCGGACATAGCTAATTGAATCAAATGGAACTCAAATACATTAAACAAAGCTAATGGAATCAAAAGAAACTCAAATGAATTCAACAAAGCTAATTGTATCAAATAAAACTCAAATGAAGTCAAATAAAGCTAATTGAATCAAATGAAACTCAAATGTATTCAACAAAGCTAATCGAATCAAATAAAACTCAAATGCATTCAACAAAGCTAATTGAATAAAATTAAAGTAAAATGAAGTCAAACAAAGCTAATTGAATCAAATGATGTGAAACAAAGCTATTTGTATCAAATGAAAGTCAAATGAAATCTAATAAAGCTAATTGAATCAAATGAAACTCAAATGCATTCATCAAAGCTAATTGAATCAAATAAACTCAAATGCATTCAACAAAGCCAATTGAATCAAATGAAACCGAAATGCATTCAACAAAGCTAATTGAATTAAATTAAAGTGAAATGAAGTCAAACAAAGCTAATTGAATAAAATGAAAGTCAAACAAAGTCAAACATAGCTAATAGAATCAAATGAAACTCAAATGCATTCAACAAAGCTAATTGAATCAAATGAAACTCAAATGCCTTAAACAAAGCTAATTGAATCAAATGAAGTCAAACGTAGCTAATTGAATCAAGTGGAACTCAAATGCATTCAACAAAGCTAATTGAATTAAATAAAACTCAAATGCATTCAACAAAGCTAATTAAATCAAATTCAAGTCAAATAAAATCAAACAAAGCTAATTGAATTAAATGAAAGTCAAATGAATTTAAATAAAGCTAATTGAATCAAATGAAACTCAAATGCATTCAACAAAGCTAATTGAATCAAATAAAACTCAAATGCATTCAACAAAGCTAATTGAATCAAATGAAACTCAAATGCATTCAACAAAGCTAATTGACTTAAATTAACGTCAAATGAAGTCAATCAAAGCAAATTGTATCAAATGATAAAGCTAATTGGATCAAATGAAACTTTAATGCATTCAACAAAGATAATTGAATTAAATAAAATTCAAATGCATTCAACAAAGTTAATTAAATCAAATGAAACTCAAATGCATTCAACAAAGCTAATTGAATCAAATTAAAGTCAAATGAAGTCTAATAAAACTTATTGAATCAAATGAAACTCAAATGCATTCAATAAAACTAATTGAATCAAATTAAACTCAAATTCATTCAACAAAGCTAATTGAATCAAATGAAACTCAAATGCATTCAACAAAGCTAATTGAATCAAATTAAAGTCAAATGAATTCAATCAAAGCTAATTGTATCAAATGATAAAGCTAATTGAATCAAATGAAACTCAAATGCATTCAACAAAGATAATTGAATCAAATAAAATTCAAATACAATCAACAAAGTTAATTAAATCAAATGAAACTCAAATGCATTCAACAAAGCTAATTGAATCAAATGAAAGTCAAATGAAGTCAACCAAAAATTATTGAATCGGGATGAAACTCAAATGCATTCAATAAAGCTAATAGAATCAAAATAAAACTCAAATGCATTCAACAAAGCTAATTGAATCAAATTTATGTAAAATAAAGTCAAACAAAGCTAATTGAATCAAATTCATGTCAAATGAAGTCAAACAAAGCTAATTGAATCAAATTCAAGTCAAATGAAGTCAGACATAGCTAATTGAATCAAATGGAACTCAAATACATTAAACAAAGCTAATGGAATCAAAAGAAACTCAAATGAATTCAACAAAGCTAATTGTATCAAATAAAACTCAAATGAAGTCAAATAAAGCTAATTGAATCAAATGAAACTCAAATGTATTCAACAAAGCTAATCGAATCAAATAAAACTCAAATGCATTCAACAAAGCTAATTGAATAAAATTAAAGTAAAATGAAGTCAAACAAAGCTAATTGAATCAAATGATGTGAAACAAAGCTATTTGTATCAAATGAAAGTCAAATGAAATCTAATAAAGCTAATTGAATCAAATGAAACTCAAATGCATTCATCAAAGCTAATTGAATCAAATAAACTCAAATGCATTCAACAAAGCCAATTGAATCAAATGAAACCGAAATGCATTCAACAAAGCTAATTGAATTAAATTAAAGTGAAATGAAGTCAAACAAAGCTAATTGAATAAAATGAAAGTCAAACAAAGTCAAACAAAGCTAATAGAATCAAATGAAACTCAAATGCATTCAACAAAGCTAATTGAATCAAATGAAACTCAAATGCCTTAAACAAAGCTAATTGAATAAAATAAAAGTCAAATGAAGTCAAACATAGCTAATTGAATCAAGTGGAACTCAAATGCATTCAACAAAGCTAATTGAATTAAATAAAACTCAAATGCATTCAACAAAGCTAATTAAATCAAATTCAAGTCAAATAAAATCAAACAAAGCTAATTGAATTAAATGAAAGTCAAATGAATTTAAATAAAGCTAATTGAATCAAATGAAACTCAAATGCATTCAACAAAGCTAATAGAATCAAAATAAAACTCAAATGCATTCAACAAAGCTAATTGAATCAAATTTAAGTTAAATGAAGTCAAACAAAGCTAATTGAATCAAATTCAAGTCAAATGAAGTCAAACAAAGCTAATTGAATCAAATTCAAGTCAAATGAAGTCTAACAAATATAATTGAATAAAATTAAAGTTAAATGAAGTCAAACCAAGCTAATTGAATCAAATGAAAGTCAAATAAAGTCAAACATAGCTAATAGAATCAAATTAAACTCAAATGCATTCAACAAAGCTAATTGAATCAAAAGAAACTCAAATGCATTCAACAAAGCTAATTGAATTAAATTAACGTCAAATGAAGTCAATCAAAGCAAATTGTATCAAATGATAAAGCTAATTGGATCAAATGAAACTTAAATGCATTCAACAAAGATAATTGAATTAAATAAAATTCAAATGCATTCAACAAAGCTAATTGAATCAAATGAAACTCAAATGCATTCAACAAAGGTAATTGAATCAAATTAAAGTTAAATGAAGTCAATCAAAGCTAATTGTATCAAATGATAAAGTAAATTGAATCAAATGAAACTCAAATGCATTCAACAAAGTTAATTGAATCAAATAAAATACAAATGCATTCAACAAAGTTAAATGAATCAAATGAAACTCAAATGCATTCAACAAAGCTACTTAAATCAAATTAAAGTAAAATAATGTCAAACTAAACTTATTAAATCAAATGAAGCTCAAATGCATTCAATAAAGCTAATTGAATCAAAATAAAACTCAAATGCATTCAACAAAGCTAATTGAATCAAATGAAACTCAAATGCATTTAACAAAGCTAATTGAATCAAATGAAACTCAAATGCATTTAACAAAGCTAATTGAATCAAATTAACGTCAAATGAAGTCAATCAAAGCTAATTGTATCAAATGATAAAGCTAATTGAATCAAATTAAACTTAAACGCATTCAACAAAGATAATTGAATCAAATAAAATTCAAATGCATTCAACAAAGTTAATTAAATCAAATGAAACTCAAATGCATTCAACAAAGCTAATTGAATCAAATTAAAGTCAAATGAAGTCTAACAAAACTTATTGAATCAAATGAAATTCAAATGCATTCAATAAAGCTAATTGAATCAAATTAAACTCAAATGCATTCAACAAAGCTAATTGAATCAAATGAAACTCAAATGCATTCAACAAAGCTAATTGAATGAAATTAAAGTCAACTGAAATCAATCAAAGCTAATTGTATCAAATGATAAAGCTAATTGAATTAAATGAAACTCAAATGCATTAAACAAAGATAATTGAATCAAATAAACTTCAAATGCATTCAACAAAGCTAATTGAATCAAATGAAACTCAAATGCATTCAACAAAGTTAATTGAATCAAATTAAAGTCAAATGAAGTCAATCAATGCTAATTGTATCAAATGATAAAGCTAATTGAATCAAATGAAACTCAAATGCATTCAACAAAGATAATTGAATCAAATAAAATTCAAATGCATTCAACAAAGTTAATTGAATCAAATGAAACTCAAATGCATTCAACAAAGCTAATTGAATCAAATTAAAGTCAAATGAAGTCTAACAAAACTTATTGTATCAAATGAAACTCAAATGCATTCAATAAAGCTAATTGAATCAAATTAAAGTAAAATGAAGCCAAACAAAGCTAATTGAATCAAATGAAAGTTAAATGAAGTTAAACATAGCTAATAGAATCAAATGAAATTCAAATGTATTTAACAAAGCTAATTGAGTCAAATGAAACTCAAATGCATTTTACAAAGCTAATTGAATCAAATTAATGTCGAATGAAGTCAAACAAAGCTAATTAAATCAAATTAAAGTTAAATGAAGTCAAACCAAGCTAATTGAATCAAATGAAAGTCAATTGAAGTCAAACATAGCTAATAGAATCAAATTAAACTCAAATGCATTTAACAAATGATGTGAATCTAAAAGCACCCTTCCAAGAGTTGGACGATGTTTTTAAACTCAAGAACAAGAACACTCACAAGAACACTTTGTAGCTCACGATTTTAGGATATATGACCAAATCACATGACAAACTCAATGATTTGGGATCTTAGGCCAGAGACAAGACTCACTCAATTTCCCCTAATCTTATCACTCAAGACTCACTCAAAGTAATAAGGGTTAGTTTCAAACTTGAGACAAACTCAAAGCTAAAAACTGAAAACACAAAGGTTTTTTTACTTCAAACTCAAAACTGATTTCTATTATCATTTGTTCTGCTTATATAGAGATAAGGAGCAGCAAGGAGGAGCTAAAAACATCCCAATAAACCGTCCTAAGAGGAATGGTTTTGAGGAGTTATAAAACTCCTTGATTGAAGCCCTAATTAAGCCTCATTTAAGGGGCTGTTACAAAAGAAGGCAATCAACAACTATGGAGCTAGTAAGAACCCCTAATTACAAGCCTAATCAGCAAACACAAGCCTAAGATGAGTTTACTTTATGAGTAATCTCATGGTTTTATTACAACCCAAAACTAACAACAAAAACAAATAGAAACCCAAACAGAACTTGGACTTCCTTTATAATCATGCTTGAAACCCAAACAGAACTTGGGCTCTTCAATTGGTTGATGCACGCCTCATGTTGGACCTTCAATTTACTTCGTTGTGGGGCTCATATTTGGTTCATTCCCCCTTTCTTTGAAAAAGTTTAGCCACAAACTTGGATCATCCAAGCAAAGAGATAAACCTCTCAAATGAAATGGAGGATTCACACTCTTCATGGTTGATGCATCACAAAGGAAATACTTGGCATTCTCAAAAGATCTTATTAGAACTCCCCATTTGATATCTCCCATCTTCAACAATTTGTGAATGGACTCATGAAAACAGTGGAGTACTTATGGAACCTCTTATAAAAGAAGGCCAAAAGCACTATAAACCACTCATACATGCTTTGTTTTGCTTTGGAATCCATTTTCAATGTAGCCCCCTCTAGAGATCTTTTTTGATGGTAATCTTTCCTTAAGTCTATTTTTGAAAAGACTAAGGTACCACCCAATTCATGCACTTTGTTGTCAAGCTTGTTACTCACTTTCGAGGCACATCTATGGGCTGCCTTGTTGGGTAAATCAAGAAAGTCAACGCCATGCTCAATGTCTCTTATAAGAGAGAGAACTTTGGGCATGTCATTGGAAATCCCTTCTTTGTACTCTTCTAACAACTCATTCAAAGGAGATGAGTCATTACAAGTAGTACCATGATGCTTTTTGGCCCTCACAACCAAATTACTCCCTTCCCCATTGATATGAATTTAAAGTCCGAAAAATTCACAATGTATACCCTAGAATCTAAGTGACGTTTTTATGGTGTTTTATGATTGAAGATTAAGAAATAAGAAGTAAAATAAACAAAGATAGGCTCTTGTTCCCACGAGAACTAGAGGATCTCTCACCAACCTCGATTAGGAGATGCACACAAACCACGATTTGTATGTTCTTGGTACGACGACCAAATATTCAATGCAACAAGCACTCGAATTCTTTTTCTCAAAATCACTCAAATCTCTTTATTGATTTAGGCGCCTATTTATAAGGCTAAGAGAAGCAAGAAATCCTTGCCCTCCAAGACTCTACATCACACGCCCAACTAGTAGTAATTTAGGAAAGTTTCCCCTAAACCTAAGCCTAGAATCTAGCCTTATTTTAAGGAAACAAAAAGCTTTAAGGAAAGAGATGCAACTCTTTCCTTAAATAAGAAAAACCATAAGGCAGCAGCAAGGCATCCCCTTTGCACGCCTATTACAACTCATCCATCAAGAGACTTTCCTAAAATACAACCATGACAAAGTACCGAAATATTACTAAGTGTTTTTCGGATTTTAAAATAACTCAACTAACTTAACTAACATAATAAATGACATATTTTTGGTCACATGTAAAACCTCTACTTTAAGAGTAAAGTAAAACCATGTAACAATTCTAATAAAGCAAATAAAGATAGTTGGTGAAGCAATCCATGCACGTATCTTGCATCATTCTCCCCCTCTTGAAAAAAAAACTTGTCTCAAGTTTTGATGTAACCAAGCAATCATCCACGTACGATAACCATGAACCATAAGAACAAGTACACGGATGAGAAATAGAAGTGGAATCCATGAGGTTTGTGGATGTGTATGATCATGACAAAAATCAGTAGAAGATGCTGCATATTGTTGTACCCAACGCTCTTTTGTAGCTTTCTTCGCACATGGAATAACAAAGATTGGAAATTTGATGGTTGTACAAGCCAAAGATCCAGTTTTGAATTCATATTCAACATGAGAAACTTCAAAGATCAAATCTTTATCCTTAGAACAAGAAAAAGTTTCAATCTTTTCTTCAACTTCAACATGAGAAGGTTGTGTAGCATTTGCTTCCAATGTATGGCATGGAGAATATTCGACAGGTTTAATAATTTCAGCAAAAAGATCATGTAAAGCATTCCCTAATACCTCACGGAGTGCTTTTACAATTTTAGAACGACCCAAGGGTTGTATGTATAACCTCTCACGAAGCTCATCATAGGGTAAATCAAATATATCCATACGAACCAAACAACAACAACCAACTGCAATATTTCCAGTAAACTGCCCGGAAATTTCACTTGAAGTTCGAGATTTAAAACCTAAGTAAAACACATCGAAATTTCATGAAATTTTAACACAAGATATCCCTATGTGTCCGGAACACTCGACCAAAATTTCATCAACAAATACCCAACCAATTATTTGCAGTTTCAATTCATCAAAAACTGGTCCAGATTAGTTCGGTTTTGCCCAATTATCAAAAGCTTGTTCGACTAAATAGCAAAATTTCTTCAAAAATTATGAAACTTTTCAGTCTTAAACTAGACAAAAATTAGTCCAATTTTAAGCCAAGAAACTCTCAAAAAATTCGTTATATACTAGGAGAACGAGTTTCCTAAAATTTACCTTAGAACTGATTGAATCTGCCAGAAAGTTTATGCAAATGTTTCTAGTTGCTGTGACTTTGTTACTGATCCTAATAAGCTGAAATTTCTACACAACAAATTTCAAGATGTCTAGTTTGTCCACACAAAATTGCACAACAATCCGCCTTCTCACACGCCCTCACGCTCTTCTACAACCTTGCTGCTCTGATACCAAACTGATATGAATTTAAAGTCCGAAAAATTCACAATGTATACCCTAGAATCTAAGTGACGTTTTTATGGTGTTTTATGATTGAAGATTAAGAAATAAGAAGTAAAATAAACAAAGATAGGCTCTTGTTCCCACGAGAACTAGAGGATCTCTCACCAACCTCGATTAGGAGATGCACACAAACCACGATTTGTATGTTCTTGGTACGACGACCAAATATTCAATGCAACAAGCACTCGAATTCTTTTTCTCAAAATCACTCAAATCTCTTTATTGATTTAGGCGCCTATTTATAAGGCTAAGAGAAGCAAGAAATCCTTGCCCTCCAAGACTCTACATCACACGCCCAACTAGTAGTAATTTAGGAAAGTTTCCCCTAAACCTAAGCCTAGAATCTAGCCTTATTTTAAGGAAACAAAAAGCTTTAAGGAAAGAGATGCAACTCTTTCCTTAAATAAGAAAACCATAAGGCAGCAGCAAGGCATCCCCTTTGCACGCCTATTACAACTCATCCATCAAGAGACTTTCCTAAAATACAACCATGACAAAGTACCGAAATATTACTAAGTGTTTTTCGGATTTTAAAATAACTCAACTAACTTAACTAACATAATAAATGACATATTTTTGGTCACATGTAAAACCTCTACTTTAAGAGTAAAGTAAAACCATGTAACAATTCTAATAAAGCAAATAAAGATAGTTGGTGAAGCAATCCATGCACGTATCTTGCATCACCCATTCTTTTCCACTATCTTCTCATTTTTATTACAAATTACAAGATAGTTGCTTTTTTCCTTTTCTTATTCAGTAACTTTGGGGGGTAGGGGAAGCAATTTTATTCTTCAACCATCTTTAGTAGTTACAAGATATACATTGGTTTTGCCTCTATGCTCCGAATCATGGTCGAATTGCCATGGCCTTCCAAGTAACAAATGACACGCATCCATAGGAAGAATGTTACACCATCTCTCATCTTCAAACCCTCCAATGGAGTAAGTCACCAAGGCTTGTTTCTTCACCCTCACACTAGTACCATCATTCAACCAATTAAGCTTATGAGGCTCTTCATGGTCTATAGTTGGTACCTTCAATTTACTCACGGCTTTAGATGAAACAACATCCACTTGTGCACCACCATCAATAATCACATTGCAAGTCTTCTCACCTACCTTGCATCTAGTGTGGAACAAGTTGCTTCTTTGCCTCCCATCAACTTGAGGCTCACTAAACAACACTCTCCTCACTACCATCATGTTCATCTCTTCCTCCGGAGGAATTTCCTCCTCGTAATCATCATCCTCAAAGCTACTCTTCTCATGAACAACAAAATTATACATTTTTTCTTCTTCATCCATGATGGCACATTGAGCGGCGGTCAAAACAGATTTACTAGGACACTCACTAGCAATATGACCCCTCCCATTACATTTGTAACACCTTCTTCTAGTTGCAAGTTCACTAGGAGAAAAAAACACGACCCTTTCTTTCTCTTTCCCCTTAAAAGACGATGAAGAGGATTGGTTTTGAAAAGTACTCCCCTTAGAATAGGAAGGAGTAAATTCCAAAGCACCCTTGAAAGAAGAAGAAGAAGAAGAAGAAGAAGAAGTTTTGGGCTTCTCTTTCTCCCTTTCCTCCTTAACTTGTGCCTCATATTTCAAGGCAAGCTTACAAACATCACTAAAAGTGGCATAGTGAGTCACCTCCACTTTTCTACTAATCCCTTTAGACAACCCCTTAAAAAAATGAGTTATCTTGAAACTCTCCTTCTCTTGCAAATCACAAATTAGACACAACTTCTCAAACTCATTCATATATTCTTCAACACTTATGTCATTGTCTTGTGAAAGGTGGGGTAGTTTTAAGTATTGCTCTTGCTCATACTCTTTACTTACCCATTTATCCCTCATTTTCTTTTTTAGTCTATTCCATGAATCAATCTTATCTTTTCCTTCTCTCCTTCTACTAGACTTGAGGTTTTCATACCACAATGCAGCAAGTTTAGTGAGTTTTGGGACAGCAAGTTTAAACCTATCATCATACCCCTTATAGTCAAAAACGATTTCAATTTGCCTCATCCAATCTAGAAAAGCCTCACTATCATGCCCCCCATCAAATTCGAGCATCTCAATTTTCAAACACTTATCCTCATTAAAGTTTCTAGGTGTATTAACCTCACCATCCTCAGTTTCAAGAAAATTTAGTTTTCGAGTAGCTTGCAACAACATATTAGACATAGAATCAAGCCTAATCTTTTTATGAGCCTTATCTTCTTCATTTTCTTCTGATTTCTTTTCAAAAAATTTTAACTTCTGAGTAATTACTTGTAACATCCTAGCAAGATCACCATCAGCCATGATTTTACTATTTTGCTAGACTATTACAAATACAAGATGCAAACTGCCGTAAACTTGAACAACAAAACGAAACTGTAAATGGCCTTGAGACTCTCAAAGGCTTACCGATTAATAAATTTCAGGAAATTTCAAGTAGAAGCAAAAAAAGAAACTCTTTAAAAGCTTCCCGGATGAAGGAGTAATCATCGTTTGAAGTTCTGTGTGCTGGATTTGCTCCGTTTTGGCGCAGTTGCGAAAAACGTGCCCAGTTTAATATCTAAAAAATTTATAAAAATCTGAAAAATTCTGTGAGTATTCTAGACATAAAGCTATGTAGAATAAAAAAAAAGAATCAACCAATTTGGACTCCTGAAGGTTGAGATATCGTCCTTCAAAGTCAGATGAAAAATTGGTTGAATTCTGGCAGTTTCGTCTCTTCTTCAAAACTCGATTTTTACGATTAATTTCTTCACCAAAGCTCTGATACCAGATGATGTGAATCGAAAAGCACCCTTCCAAGAGTTGGACGATGTTTTTAAACTCAAGAACAAGAACACTTACAAGAACACTTTGTAGCTCACGATTTTAGGATAAATGACCAAATCACAAGAGAAACTCAATGATTTGGGATCTTAGGCCAAAGACAAGACTCATTCAATCTCCCCTAAGCTTATCACTCAATACTCACTCAAAGTAATAAGGGTTAGTTTCAAACTTGAGACAAACTCAAAGCTAAAACCGAAAACACAAAGGTTTTTTTACTTCAAACTCAAAACCGATTTCTATTATCATTTGCTCTCTTTATATAGAGATAAGGAGCAGCAAGGAGGAGCTAAAGACATCCCTAAAAACCGTCCTAAGAGGAATGATTTTGAGGAGTTACAAAACTCCATGATTCAAGCCCTAATTTAGCCTCATTTAAGGAGATGTTACAAAAGAAGGCAATCAAGCAAATATGGAGCTGTAAACAACCCCTAATTACAAGCCTTGATTTATTTCTTTCTTTTCAAAAGAAACTTCAAAATTGTTTTCTTCTTTCCTAACTTCTTTTTTCATGACTTTAGTTTCAAGTGCATGAACCATTACCCTATTTCTTTCGTCTTCTTTTTCAAAACTTTCATAATCATCCATAGACACATATAACTTATTAGGACAGGAATGGTATGTATGCCCATAACCATGGCATTTTGAACATCTTGCACCATCAACCTTCCCGATTTGAAAGAAAATATCTTCCCACATTCTTTCTTTTTTTCTCTCTTATTTTTCCACTGATTTTTTCTCCAAGTTCTCCAATTTTTGAGTTATAACCTGTAACATCTTAGCAATATCATCACCAGCCATATTTTTTCTCACTATTTTGCTAGATTATTACAGTTACAATGATGAAACTGCCCGTAAGTTCAAACAACAGAACGAAAATGTAAATGGTCTTGAGACTCTCATAGGATTACATATTATACAAATTTAGGAAATTTTAAGCAGAATCAAAAAAAGAAACTCCTTAAAATCTTTTCGGACGAAGGATAAATCTTCCTTTGAAGTTGAGTGCGCTGGATTTGATTCGTTCTGGCGCAGTTGCGAAAAACGTGCCCAGTTTAATATCTAAAAAATTCAAAAAAATCTGAAAACTTCTGTGACTATTCTAGACAAAAAGTTATGCCGAAGGAAAAAAAGAATCAACCAATTTGGACTCCTGAAGGTTGAGAAATCGTCTTTCAAAGTCGGATGAAAAACAGAATGCGATTTTTCTGCAAGATCTCCACGCCAAAGCTCTGATACCAAATGATCCAAGTCTAAAAACACCTTCCAAAGGATTGAATGATGATTCTAAACTTAGGGACAATAGAACACTCACTTTCACAAGAAATCACTCGAAACAAGGGATAGTACCAATACACAAGAACACACTCAATGTTTTGGGGTTCTAGGTGATATGAATTTCGAATCCGAAAATTCACAAACTTTAACCTAGTTTTAAGTGACGTCTTTTTATGTTTTTATTATGAATGAATGCTGAAAATAAGAAATAAAAACAAGGATAGTACTCTTGATTCTCGCAGGAATTAGAGGGTCTCTTCCTAATCGCAATTAGAAGATGAATACAAGTCGCAACAAGTATTGTTTTGGTTAACAACCGAAATAAGCAACGCTCACAATTCTCAAAATCAGTCTACCTCTTTTTAGGAGGATAGGCACCTTTATTTATAGTAGAAGAGGCAAGAAAACCTTGCTCTCCAAGACTCTTACACCACACGTCCCACACTAAGGAAATTAGGAAAGTATCCTTCCTTAATTCTAGCCTAGAATCTAGGAAATTGTTAAGGAAACAAAAACTTAAGGAAAGATATGCAATACCTTCCTTAATTACACCAAAACACACGGCTACAATGCTCACCTTGCACGCCACTCTAGCTCTTCCCAACTTAAGGTAACTTTCCTAAAATACAACTCTTGACAACTAGACTCCAATGAACCGAAATACTCTAAGATTTTCGGACATTATTACAACCAATATTTGAAATAACTAACTTAACTAACAATCATAAGACATATTTTTAGTTACATGTAAAACCTCTACTTTAGGAGTAAAGTAAAACCATGCAACATCCTAAGAAAGCGATTAAAGATAGTCCAACTTGCATCATTCTCCCCTCTTAAAAAAAAACTTGACCTCAAGTTTCTTCAAAACATGGAACTAGATCACAAGCATTGAACGACACGCACACTCCTTTGCCAAGAAGCACTTGATAAGTATTCCAATTGTCATGATGAACCACTCTGAATGGTCCTTCCTCCACCGAAGCTTGGTCACTCTTGGAATTATGGTAATGCTTTTGAGCAGCAAGTGAAAGCCATACATAATCACCAACATGAATAGGAGAAGTTTACCGAATTTAAAGTAGTTGATCTGGTTTCCAAGCTTTCCTCCCTTTCTTGGTCATCTCCCTAGAAACAAAAGATGAAACATAGCATGCATTTTGTGAAGAATCTACCTCTTTACTCTTGGTTTCACTTACATTCGAGTACTTTGGAGGTAAGGGTTGCAAACCAATTCGTTTGTCTCCAAAAGCCACGGTGTACACATTTTGCTTGCAATGATGAACAGCATCTCGATCCCATTGCCATGGACGTCCTAACGAAGAAGGAACAAGCATCCATAGGAAGTAGGTCACACCATAGTTCATCCTTGAATTCGCCAATCTCAAAAGGAACCAAGGCTTGCTTCTTAACAAGAAGTCCTCCATCATTACTCACCCAACTCGGCTTGTATGGTCTTGGATGATCTCGTTGTTCTAACTCCAAGGTCTCCACCATCTTCTTTGAAGCCACACTTGTACAAGAACCACCATCTATTATCAAGGAACAAGGTCGTCCCTTCACTAAACATCGAGAGTGGAAAAGGTTCTCTCTTTGTTCTATATGTTTATCCTCCATGGTTGGCGCCACATGTAGCATGCGCCTAAGTACCAATGTGTTATGATCCGGGACTCGGCTGCAAGCAAAGGACCACTATAATCCGTAGCTTGTTTGTCAAGTTCATCACCATCACTCGCCTCTTCTTCGCCTAGAAGCGAAGCTAAAAGAGCATGTTGTTCGGCTAAGGCAACCAACACCTTGCTAGGGCATTGTGATTGAATATGACCACTTCCTTTGCACTTAAAACATATCTTTTCTTTCATAGCAAGCTGTCCATTGTTAAAAGTTGGAATTTTCTTAACAAAATCAGATGTAGAAGAAGAAATTGTACCCTTTGTTTGGCCATCCGAAACACCAACATATATGCTCTCCTCTTGCTTTGGACGAAAACCTTTGCCTTTTGTCTCTTGTTGCTGCCTTTCAACCTTAATAGCTAATGTGCAAAGCTCATCAAAGGTGTAATATTGCTGCAACTCTACTTGATTAGCAATAGGTTTGTTCAAACCAACCGAAATTTGGCCGATTTTTGTTCATCAACATCATTGCATTCACATGCCAAAGTTAGTCGTTCAAATTCCTTAGCATATTGTTCTACACTTAGATGATTTTGTTGCAATGTATTAAGTTTATAGAACAAATCTTGTTTATAGGAACGGGGAACAAACCTCTTTCTCATCTTGGCCTTCAACTCCGCCCAAGTTTCAAGGGCTACTTTGCTCTCTCTTTCACGTTGAGCTTGAAGACTCTCTAACCAAAGAGAAGCATATTTGGTCAATTTCAAAGTAGCATAAGAAAAACTCTTACTTTCTCCCAAGCCCTTGTGATCAAAGAGTCGGTTCATACGTCGCTCCCAATCAAGAAAAGCATCCGCATCTTGGGTACCATCAAACTCGGGTAAATCTCCAAGTTTAAGATCATCTTCTCTTCTAGCACCATTAAAGTTGCTTCCAAAGGAGGTTGGAGAACCTCCAGTGGTCTTAGCTTCCATGGAGTTAACCTTGCCTTGGAGATTGGTAATCTCCTGATTAAGTTTTTCAAAACTAGCTAACACTTGTTTCTCGAAGTCTCCCATTGTTGTTACGCAATACGTCGGATTGTCTTGATGACTGTGGATTCGTTATAACTTGGAATTAAACGAAATTTGGACACAACAAACTTCAAGATGTTTACTGTCTCCACACAAAATTTCAGCTCAATCTAAGCTATCACGCGCCCTCACGAGCCTCTACAACCTTACTGCTCTGATACCAACTGATATGAATTTCGAATCCGAAAATTCACAAACTTTAACCTAGTTTTAAGTGACGTCTTTTTATGTTTTTATTATGAATGAATGCTGAAAATAAGAAATAAAAACAAGGATAGTACTCTTGATTCTCGCAGGAATTAGAGGGTCTCTTCCTAATCGCAATTAGAAGATGAATACAAGTCGCAACAAGTATTGTTTTGGTTAACAACCGAAATAAGCAACGCTCACAATTCTCAAAATCGGTCTACCTCTTTTTAGGAGGATAGGCACCTTTATTTATAGTAGAAGAGGCAAGAAAACCTTGCTCTCCAAGACTCTTACACCACACGTCCCACACTAAGGAAATTAGGAAAGTATCCTTCCTTAATTCTAGCCTAGAATCTAGGAAATTGTTAAGGAAACAAAAACTTAAGGAAAGATATGCAATACCTTCCTTAATTACACCAAAACACACGGCTACAATGCTCACCTTGCACGCCACTCTAGCTCTTCCCAACTTAAGGTAACTTTCCTAAAATACAACTCTTGACAACTAGACTCCAATGAACCGAAATACTCTAAGATTTTCGGACATTATTACAACCAATATTTGAAATAACTAACTTAACTAACAATCATAAGACATATTTTTAGTTACATGTAAAACCTCTACTTTAGGAGTAAAGTAAAACCATGCAACATCCTAAGAAAGCGATTAAAGATAGTCCAACTTGCATCACTAGGCCAGAGATAAGACTCACTCAATCTCCCCTAGGCTTATCACTCAAGACTCACTCAAAGTAATAAGGATTAGCCAATACTTGAGACAAACTCAAAGTAAAAACTATAAACACAAAGGTTTTTTTATCAAAATCACAAAGTTGTCTTTCTCATTGTATTAAGCTCTCTATATATAAGGAATAGAGAGTGAGAAGGAGTGCAAAACCTTACAGCAAAAACCCTAGAAGAAAGCTCCAAAAATAACATGTGAAGGAGCCTAGGATGCTCCTTAAAACATGCCTACCAATAACTACTCTTCAAGGCTGATTATGGGCAGCATTTGAAGAGCTAAAACTTGCCTACTTTACTCCTATTAACATGCCATTTCAAGAGTAAACTAAAGAGTAACTCTTAGGCTTTTATTACATGAAATATTTAAGCTAAAAAGCAATTAAAACAGTTTTGCCCATAACCGAACTATGGGCTGCTCCATGTCACGCCATATCTCACGTGAATTTGTGTTGTTGCTGCTGCATATTACGTTGGGCCTTCAATCATGACATTTAACACTTGAATTCGGCCTAAAACTAATCCAAATTAAGTGTTTGACCACTTTTTTCGTAAGTTCAGAATGTGAACTTATTGATGGACCTATTAAAGTCCACGAAATGAGCCAAATTAATCGAATTATGGCTGTTAGAAATATAAGTATCAACACTGATAGTTCTAATTCCTCATATAACGCATGGGCTTTTCTTTTGTAGCTCACGATTTTAGGATAAATGACAAAATCACAAGACAAACTCAATGATTTGGGATCTTAGGCTAGAGACAAGACTCACTCAATCTCCCCTAATCTTATCACTCAAGACTCACTCAAAGTAATAAGGGTTAGTTTTAAACTTGAGACAAACTCAAAGCTAAAAACTGAAACACAAAGGTTTTTTACTTCAAACTCAAAACTGATCTCTATGATCATTTGCTCTCTTTACATAGAGATAAGGAGCAGCAAGGAGGAGCTAAAAACACCCTAAAAACCGTCCTAAGAGGAATGGTTTTGAGGAGTTACAAAACTCCTTGATTCAAGCCCTAATTGAGCCTCGTTTAAGGGGTTGTTATAAAAGAAGGCAATGAGCAACTATGGAGCTGTAAACAACCCCTAATTACAAGCCTAATCAGCCACTAAACACACACCTACTTGCTTTAGTGTCATAAGTAATCAATAGGCTTTATTTTAAGCTTGAAAATAAAACAACAAAAATAAATAGGAACCCAAACAGAACTTGGGCTTCCTTTACATCCTTGATTGGAACCCAAATAGAACTTGGGCTCTTCAAATGTTGTATTCAGTTTAAGGAGGCTTTGTGGGTTCCATGGTCAAAGACCCATTGATGTTAAAGAACGGACTTTGATCACAAAGCTAATTGAATCAAATGAAACTCAAATGCATTCAACAAAGCTAATTGAATCAAATTAAAGTCAATTGAAGTGAAACAATACTTATTGCAACAAATGAAACTCAAATGCATTCAATAAAGCTAATCGAATCAAATGAAACTCAAATGCATTCAACAAAGCTAATTGAATCAAATTCAAGTCAAATGAAGTCAACAAAGCTAATTGAATCAAATGAAAGTCAAATGAAGTAAAACATAGCTAAATGAATCAAATGAAAATTAAATGTATTCAACAAAGCTAATTGAATCAAATGGAACTCAAATGCATTCAACAAAGCTAATTGAATCAAAAGAAACTCAAATGCATTCAACAAAGCTAATTCTATCAAATGAAAGTCAAATAAAGTCAAATAAAGCTAATTGAATCAAATGAAACTCAAATGTATTCAACCAAGCTAATTGAATCAAATAAAACTCAAATGCATTCAACAAAGCTAATTGAATCAAATTAAAGTAAAATGAAGTCAAACAAAGCTATTTGTATTAAATGAAAGTCAAATGAAGTCCAATAAAGTTAATTGAATGAAATGAAACTCAAATGCATTCAACAAAGCTAATAGAATCAAAATAAAACTCAAATGCATTCAACAAAGATAATTGAATCAAATTTAAGTAAAATGAAGTCAAACAAAGCTAATTGAATCAAATTCAAGTCAAATGAAGTCAAACAAAGCTAATTGAATCAAATTCAAGTCAAATAAAGTCAAACATAGTTAATAGAATCAAATTAAACTCCAATGCATTCAACAAAGCTAATTGAATCAAAAGAAACTCAAATGCATTCAACAAAGCTAATTGAATCAAATTAAAGTCAAATCAAGTCAATCAAAGCTAATTGTATCAAATGATAAAGCAAATTGAATCAAATGAAACTCAAATGCATTCAACAAAGATAATTGATTCAAATAAAATTCAAATGCATTCAACAAAGTTAATTGAATCAAATGAAACTCAAATGCATTCAACAAAGCTAATTAAATCAAATTAAAGTAAAATGAAGTCTAACAAAACTTATTGAATCAAATGAAACTCAAATGCATTCAATAAAGCTAATTGAATCAAAATAAAACTCAAATGCATTGAACAAAGCTAATTGAATCAAATGAAACTCCAATGCATTCAACAAAGCTAATTGAATCAAATTAACGTCAAATGAAGTCAATCAAAGCAAATTGTATCAAATGATAAAGCAAATTGAATCAAATGAAACTTAAATGCATTCAACAAAGATAATTGAATCAAATAAAATTCAAATGCGTTCAACAAAGTTAATTGAATCAAATGAAACTCAAATGCATTCAACAAATCTTATTGAATCAAATTAAAGTCAAATGAAGTCTAACAAAACTTATTGATACAAATGAAACTCAAATGCATTCAATAAAGCTAATTGAATCAAATTAAAGTAAAATGAAGTCAAACAAAGCTAATTGAATCAAATGAAATTCAAATGTATTCAACAAAGCTAATTGAGTAAAATGAAACTTAAATGCATTCTACAAAACAAATTGAATCAAATTAATGTCGAATGAAGTCAAACAAAGCTAATTGAATCAAATTAATGTTAAATTAAGTCAAACCAAGCTAATTGAATCCAATAAAGTCAAATGAAGTAAAACATAGCTAATAGAATCAAATTAAACTCAAATGCATTTAACAAAGCTAATTGAATCAAATGAAACTCAGATGCATTAAACAAAGCTAGTTGAATCAAATTGAAGTCAAATAAAGTCAAACAAAACTAATTGAATCAAATGAAATTCAAATGAAGTCAATTAAGGCTAATTGAATCAAATGAAAATCAAATGCATGCCACAAAGCTAATTGAATCAACTGAAACTCAAATACATTCAACAAACTAATTAAATCAAGTTAACGTCAAATGAAGTCACCCAAAGCTAATTGAATCAAATGAAAGTCAAATGAATTCAAACACAGCTAATAGAATAAAAAAAAACTCAAATGAATTCAATAAAGCTAATTAAATCAAATGAAACTCAAATGCATTCAACAAAGCTAACTGAATCAAATGAAACTCGAATGCTTTCAACAAAGCTAATTGAATTAAATGAAACTCAAATGCATTCAGCAAAGCTAATTGAATCAAATGAAAGTAAAACATAGCTAATTGAATCAAATGGAATTCAAATGGATTCAACAAAGCTAATTGAATCAAATGAAGCTCAAATGCATTCAACAAAGCTAACATAATCAAATTAAAGTAAAATGAAGTCAAAAAAGCTAATTGAATCAAATTCAAGTCAAATGAAGTCAAACAAAGCTAATTGAATCAAATTCAAGTCAAATGAAGTCAAACAAATATAATTGAATTAAATTAAAGTTAAATAAAGTCAAACATAGTTAATAGAATCAAATTAAACTCCAATGCATTCAACAAAGCTAATTGAATCAAAAGAAACTCAAATGCATTCAACAAAGCTAATTGAATCAAATTAAAGGCAAATGAAGTCAATCAAAGCTAATTGTATCAAATGATAAAGCTAATTGAATCAAATGAAACTCAAATGCATTCAACAAAGATAATTGATTCAAATAAAATTCTAATGCATTCAACAAAGTTAATTGAATCTAATGAAACTCAAATGCATTCAACAAAGCTAATTAAATCAAATTAAAGTAAAATGAAGTCTAACAAAATTTATTGAATCAAATGAAACTCAAATGCATTTAATAAACCTAATTGAATCAAAATAAAACTCAAATGCATTGAACAATGCTAATTGAATCAAATGAAACTCAAATGCATTCAACAAAGCTAATTGAATCAAATTAACGTCAAATGAAGTCAATCAAAGCTAATTGTATCAAATGATAAAGCTAATTGAATCAAATGAAACTTAAATGCATTCAACAAAGATAATTGAATCAATTAAAATTCAAATGCATTCAACAAAGTTAATTGAATCAAATTAAACTCAAATGCATTCAACAAAGGTAATTGAATCAAATTTAAGTAAAATGAAGTCTAACAAAACTTATTGATACAAATGAAACTCAAATGCATTCAATAAAGCTAATTGAATCAAATTAAAGTAAAAGGAAGTCAAACAAAGCTAATTGAATCAAATAAAAGTCAAATGAAGTAAAACATAGCTAATAGAATCAAATGAAATTCAAATGTATTCAACAAAGCTAATTGAGTCAAATGAAACTCAAATGCATTCTACAAACCTAATTGAATCAAATTAATATCGAATGAATTCAAACAAATCTAATTGAATCAAGTTAAAGTTAAATGAAGTCAAACCAAGCTAATTGAATCAAATTAAAGTCAAATGAAGTCAAGCATAGCTAATAGAATGAAATTAAACTCAAATGCATTTAACAAAGCTAATTGAATCAAATGAAACTCAGATGCATTAAACAAAGCTAGTTGAATCAAATTCAAGTCAAATAAAGTCAAACAAAACTAATTGAATCAAATGAAATTCAAATGAAGTCAAATAAGGTTAATTGAATCAAATGAAAATCAAATGCATGCCACAAAGCTAATTGAATCAACTGAAACTCAAATACATTCAACAAACTAATTAAATCAAGTTAACGTCAAATGAAGTCACACAAAGCTAATTGAATCAAATGAAAGTCAAATGAATTCAAACACAGCTAATAGAATAAAAAAAACTCAAATGAATTCAATAAAGCTAATTAAATCAAATGAAACTCAAATGCATTCAACAAAGCTAACTGAATCAAATGAAACTCGAATGCTTTCAACAAAGCTAATTGAATTAAATGAAACTCAAATGCATTCAGCAAAGCTAATTGAATCAAATGAAAGTAAAACATAGCTAATTGAATCAAATGGAATTCAAATGGATTCAACAAAGCTAATTGAATCAAATGAAGCTCAAATGCATTCAACAAAGCTAACAGAATCAAATTCAAGTAAAATGAAGTCAAAAAAGCTAATTGAATCAAATTCAAGTCAAATGAAGTCAAACAAAGCTAATTGAATCAAATTCAAGTCAAATGAAGTCAAACAAATATAATTGAATTAAATTAAAGTTAAATAAAGTCAAACATAGTTAATAGAATCAAATTAAACTCCAATGCATTCAACAAAGCTAATTGAATCAAAAGAAACTCAAATGCATTCAACAAAGCTAATTGAATCAAATTAAAGGCAAATGAAGTCAATCAAAGCTAATTGTATCAAATGATAAAGCTAATTGAATCAAATGAAACTCAAATGCATTCAACAAAGATAATTGATTCAAATAAAATTCTAATGCATTCAACAAAGTTAATTGAATCTAATGAAACTCAAATGAAATAAACAAAGTTAATTGAATCAAATGAAACTCAAATGCATTGAACAAAGCTAATTGAATCAAATGAAACTCAAATGAATTCAACAAAGCTAATTGAATCAAATGAAAGTCAAACATAGCTAATTGAATCAAATGGAACTCAAATGCTTTCAACAAAGCTAATTGAATCAAATGAAGTTTAAATGCATTCAACAAAGCTAATTGAATCAAATTTAAGACAAATGAAGTCAAACAAAGCTAATTGAATTATATGAAAGTCAAATGAAATCAAATAAAGCTAATTGGATCAAATGAAACTCAAATGAATTCAACAAAGCAAATTAAATCAAATGAAACTCAAATGCATTCAACAAAGCTAATTGAATCAAATGAAACTCGAATGCATTCAACAAAGCTAATTGAATCAAATGAAACTCCAATGCATTCAACAAAGCTAATTGAATCAAATGAAGCTGAAACTAAGCTAATTGAATCAAATGCAACTCAAATGCATTCAACAAAGCTAATTGAATCAAATGAAGCTCAAATGCATTCAACAAAGCTAACTGAATCAAATTCAAGTCAAATGAAGTCAAACAAAGCAAATTGAAATAAATGAAAGTCAAATGAAGTCAAATAAAGTAAAATGAATCAAATGAAACTCAAATGCATTCAACAAATCTAATTGAATCAAATGAAACTCAAATGCATTCAATAAAGCTAATTAAATCAAATGAAACTCAAATACATTCAACACAGCTAATTGAATAAAATAAAACTCAAATGCATTCAACAAAGTGAATTGAATTAAATTAAACTCAAATGATGTCAAACAAAACTTATTGAATCAAATTCAAGTCAAATGAAGTCAAACAAAGCTAATTGAATCAAATTCAAGTCAAATGAAGTCAAACAAATATAATTGAATAAAATTAAAGTTAAATGAAGTCAAACCAAGCTAATTGAATCAAATGAAAGTCAAATAAAGTCAAACATAGCTAATAGAATCAAATTAAACTCAAATGCATTCAACAAAGCTAATTGAATCAAAAGAAACTCAAATGCATTCAACAAAGCTAATTGAATCAAATTAAAGTCAAATGAAGTCAATCAAAGCTAATTGCATCAAATGATAAAGCTAATTGAATAAAATGAAACTCAAATGCATTCAACAAAGATAATTGAATCAAATAAAATTCAAATGCATTCAACAAAGTTAATTGAATCAAATGAAACTCAAATGCATTCAACAAAGCTAATTAAATCAAATTAAAGTAAAATGAAGTCCAACAAAACTTATTGAATCAAATGAAACTCAAATGCATTCAATAAAGCTAATTGAATCAAAATAAAACTCAAATGCATTCAACAAAGCTAATTGAATCAAATGAAACTCAAATGCATTCAACAAAGCTAATTGATTCAAATTAACATCAAATGAAGTCAATCAAAGTTAATCGTATCAAATGATAAAGCTAATTGAATCAAATGAAACTTAAATGCATTCAACGAAGATAATTGAATCAAATAAAATTCAAATGCATTCAACAAAGTTATATGAATCAAATGAAACTCAGATGCATTCAACAAAGCTAATTGAGTCAAATGAAACTCAAATGCATTCAATAAAGCTAATTGAATCAAATGAAACTCAAATGCATTCAACCAAGCTAATTGAATCAAATTCAAGTCAAATGAAGCCAAATAAAGCTAATTGAATCAAATTCAAGTCAAATGAAGTCAAACCAAGGTAATTGAATCAAATTCAAGTCAAATGAAATCAAACAAAGCTAATTGAATCAAATTCAAGTCAAATGAAGTCAAACAAATATAATTGAATAAAATTAAACTTAAATGAAGTCAAACCAAGCTAATTGAATCAAATGAAAGTCAAATAAAGTCAAACATAGCTAATAGAATCAAATTAAACTCAAATGCATTCAACAAAGCTAATTGAATCAAAAGAAACTCAAATGCATTCAACAAAGCTAATTGAATCAAATTAAAGTCAAATGCATTCAACAAAGTTAATTGAATCAAATGAAACTCAAATGCATTCAACAAAGCTAATTGAATCAAATGAAAATCAAATGCATTCAACAAAGCTAATTGAATGAAATGATACTCAAATGCATTCAACAAAGCTAATTGAATCAAATGAAAGTCAAATGAAGTTAAACATAGCTAATTGAATCAAATGGAATTCAAATGCATTCAACAAAGCTAATGGAATCAAAAGAAACTCATAAGAATTCAACAAAGTTAATTGTATCAAATAAAAGTCAAATGAAGTCAAATAAAACTAATTGAATCAAATGAAACTCAAATGTATTCAACAAAGCTAATCGAATCAAATAAAACTCAAATGCTTTCAACAGAGCTAATTTAGTAAAATTAAAGTAAAATGAAGACAAACAAAGCTAATTGAATCAAATGATGTCAAACAAAGCTATTTGTATCAAATGAAAGTCAAATGAAGTCTAATAAAGCTAATTGAATCAAATGAAACTCAAATGCATTCAACAAAGCTAATTGAATCAAATAAACTCAAATGCATTCAACAAAGCTAATTGAATCAAATGAAACTCAAATGCATTCAACAAAGATAATTGAATTAAATTAAAGTAAAATGAAGTCAAAGAAAGCTAATTGAATCAAATGAAAGACAAACAAAGTCAAACATAGCTAATAGAATCAAATGAAACACAAATGCATTCAACAAAGCTAATTGAATCAAATGAAAATCAAATGCATTAACCAAAGCTAATTGAATCAAATGAAAGTCAATTGAAGTCGAAACATAGCTAATTGATTCAAGTGGAACTCAAATGCATTCAACAAAGCTAGTTGAATCAAATAAAACTCAAATGCATTCAACAAAGATAATTAAATCAAATTCAAGTCAAATGAAATCAATCAAACTTAATTGAAATAAATGAAAGGCAAATGAAGTCAAATAAAGCTAATTGAATCAAATGAAACTCAAATGCATTCAACAAAGCTAATTGAATCAAATAAAACTCAAATCCATTCAACAAAGCTAATTGAATCAAATGAAACTCAAATGCATTCAACAAAGCTAATTGAATCAAATGAAAATCAAATGCATTCAACAAAGCTAATTGAATGAAATGATACTCGAAATGCATTCAACAAAGCTAATTGAATCAAATGAAAGTCAAATGAAGTTAAACATAGCTAATTGAATCAAATGGAATTCAAATGCATTCAACAAAGCTAATGGAATCAAAAGAAACTCATAAGAATTCAACAAAGTTAATTGTATCAAATAAAAGTCAAATGAAGTCAAATAAAACTAATTGAATCAAATGAAACTCAAATGTATTCAACAAAGCTAATCGAATCAAATAAAACTCAAATGCATTCAACAAAGCTAATTTAGTAAAATTAAAGTAAAATGAAGACAAACAAAGCTAATTGAATCAAATGATGTCAAACAAAGCTATTTGTATCAAATGAAAGTCAAATGAAGTCTAATAAAGCTAATTGAATCAAATGAAACTCAAATGCATTCAACAAAGCTAATTGAATCAAATAAACTCAAATGCATTCAACAAAGCTAATTGAATCAAATGAAACTCAAATGCATTCAACAAAGATAATTGAATTAAATTAAAGTAAAATGAAGTCAAATCAAGCTAATTGAATCAAATGAAAGACAAACAAAGTCAAACATAGCTAATAGAATCAAATGAAACACAAATGCATTCAACAAAGCTAATTGAATCAAATGAAAATCAAATGCATTAAGCAAAGCTAATTGAATCAAATGAAAGTCAATTGAAGTCAAACATAGCTAATTGATTCAAGTGGAACTCAAATGCATTCAACAAAGCTAGTTGAATCAAATAAAACTCAAATGCATTCAACAAAGATAATTAAATCAAATTCAAGTCAAATGAAATCAATCAAACTTAATTGAAATAAATGAAAGGCAAATGAAGTCAAATAAAGCTAATTGAATCAAATGAAACTCAAATGCATTCAACAAAGCTAATTGAATCAAATAAAACTCAAATGCATTCAACAAAGCTAATTGAATCAAATGAAACTCAAATGCATTCAACAAAGCTAATTGAATCAAATGAAACTCAAATGCATTCAACAAAGCTAACTGAATCAAATTCAAGTCAAATGAAGTCAAACAAAGCTAATTGAAATAAATGAAAGTCAAATGAAATCAAATAAAGCTAACGGAATCAAATGAAACTCAAATGCATTCAACAAAGCTAATTGAATCAAATGAAACTCAAATGCATTCAACAAAGCTAATTGAATCAAATGAAACTCAAATGCATTCAACACAGCTAATTGAATCAAATAAAACTCAAATGCATTCAACAAAGCGAATTGAATCAAATTAATGTCAAATGAAGTCAAACAAAACTTATTGAGTCAAATGAAACTCAAATGCATTCAATAAAGCTAATTGAATCAAATAGAACTCAAATGCATTCAACAAAGCTAATTGAATCAAATTCAAGTCAAATGAAGTCAAATAAAGCTAACTGAATCAAATGAAACTCAAATGCATTCAACAAAGCTAATTGAATCAAATGAAACTCAAATGCATTCAACAAAGCTAATTGAATCAAATGAAACTCAAATGCATTCAACACAGCTAATTGAATCAAATTAAAGTTAAATGATGTCAAATCAAGCAAATTGAATCAAATGAAAATCAAATAAAGTCAAACATAGCTAATAGAATCAAATGAAACTCAAATGCATTCAACAAAGCTAATTAAATAAAATGAAACTGAAATGCATTCAACAAAGCTAATTGAATCAAATTAAAGCCAAATGAAGTCAATCAAATCTAATTGAATCAAATGAAAGTCAAATGAAGTCAAATAAAGCTAATTCAATCAAATGAAACTCAAATGCATTCAACAAAGATAATTAAATCAAATAAAATTCAAATGCATTCAACAATGCTAATTGAATCAAATGAAACTCAAATTCATTCAACAAAGCTAATTGAATCAAATTAAAGTAAAATGAAGTCAAACAAAGCTAATTGAATCAAATGAAAATCAAATGCATTCAACAAAGCTAATTGAATCAAATGATACTCAAATGCATTCAACAAAGCTAATTGAATCAAATAAAAGTCAAATGAAGTCAAACATAGCTAATTGAATCAAATGGAATTCAAATACATTCAACAAAGCTAATGGAATCAAAAGAAACTCAAATGAATTCAACAAAGTTAATTGTATCAAATTAAAGTCAAATGAAGTCAAATAAAACTAATTGAATCAAATGAAACTCAAATGTATTCAACAAAGCTAATCGAATCAAATTAAACTCAAATGCATTCAACAAAGCTAATTTAATTAAATTAAAGTAAAATGAAGACAAACAAAGCTAATTGAATCAAATGATGTCAAACAAGGCTATTTGTATCAAATGAAAGTCAAATGAAGTCAAATAAAGCTAATTGAATCAAATGAAACTCAAATGCATTCAACAAAGCTAATTGAATCAAATAAACTCAAATGCATTCAACAAAGCTAATTGAATCAACTGAAACTCAAATGCATTCAACAAAGATAATTGAAATAAATTAAAGTAAAATGAAGTCAAACAAAGCTAATTGAATCAAATGAAAGACAAACAAAGTCAAACATAGCTAATAGAATCAAATGAAACACAAATGCATTCAACAAAGCTAATTGAATCAAATGAAAATCAAATGCATTAAGCAAAGCTAATTGAATCAAATGAAATTCAATTGAAGTCAAACATAGCTAATTGATTCAAGTGGAACTCAAATGCATTCAACAAAGCTAGTTGAATCAAATAAAACTCAAATGCATTCAACAAAGATAATTAAATCAAATTCAAGTCAAATGAAATCAATCAAAGTTAATTGAAATAAATGAAATGCAAATGAAGTCAAATAAAGCTAATTGAATCAAATGAAACTCAAATGCATTCAACAAAGCTAATTGAATCAATTAAAATTCAAATGCATTCAACAAAGCTAATTGAATCAAATGAAACTCAAATGCATTCGACAATGCTAATTGAATCAAATGCAGCTCAAATGCATTCAACAAAGCAAACTGAATCAAATTCAAGTCAAATGAAGTCAAACAAAGCTAATTGAAATAAATGAAAGTCAAATGAAGTCAAATAAAGCTAACTGAATCAAATGAAACTCAAATGCATTCAACAAAGCTAATTGAATCAAATGAAACTCAAATGCATTCAACAAAGCTAATTGAATCAAATGAAACTCAAATGCATTCAACACAGCTAATTGAATCAAATAAAACTCAAATGCATTCAACAAACCGAATTAAATCAAATTAATGTCAAATGAAGTCAAACAAAACTTATTGAGTCAAATGAAACTCAAATGCATTCAATAAAGCTAATTGAATCAAATGAAACTCAAATGCATTCAACAAAGCTAATTGAATCAAATCCTTGTCAAATGAAGTCAAACAAATCTAATTGAATCAAATTCAAGTCAAATGAAGTCAAACAAATATAATTGAATCAAATTAAAGTTAAATGATGTCAAATCAAGTAAATTGAATCAAATAAAAATCAAATAAAGTCAAACATAGCTAATAGAATCAAATGAAACTCAAATGCATTCAACAAAGCTAATTAAATCAAATGAAACTGAAATGCATCCAACAAAGCTAATTGAATCAAATTAAAGCCAAATGAAGTCAATCAAATCTAATTGAATCAAATGAAAGTCAAATGAAGTCAAATAAAGCTAATTCAAACAAATGAAACTCAAATGCATTCAACAAAGATAATTAAATCAAATAAAATTCAAATGCATTCAACAATGCTAATTGAATCAAATGAAACTCAAATGCATTCAACAAAGCTAATTGAATCAAATTAAAGTAAAATGGAGTCAAACAAAGCTAATTGAATCAAATGAAAATCAAATGCATTCAACAAAGCTAATTGAATCAAATGATACTCAAATGCATTCAACAAAGCTAATTGAATCAAATGAAAGTCAAATGAAGTTAAACATAGCTAATTGAATCAAATGGAATTCAAATGCATTCAACAAAGCTAATGGAATCAAAAGAAACTCAAATGAATTCAACAAAGTTAATTGTATCAAATAAAAGTCAAATGAAGTCAAATAAAACTAATTGAATCAAATGAAACTCAAATGTATTCAACAAAGCTAATCGAATCAAATAAAACTCAAATGCATTCAACAAAGCTAATTTAATAAAATTAAAGTAAAATGAAGACAAACAAAGCTAATTGAATCAAATGATGTCAAACAAAGCTATTTGTATCAAACGAAACTCAAATACATTCAACAAAGCTAATTAAATCATATTAAAGTAAAATGAAATCTAACAAAACTTATTGAATCAAATGAAACTCAAATGCATTCAATAAAGCTAATTGAATCAAATGAAACTCAAATGCATTCAATAAAACTAATTGAATCAAAATAAAACTCAAATGCATTGAACAAAGCTAATAGAATCAAATGAAACTCAAATGCATTCAACAAAGCTAATTGAATCAAATTAACGTCAAATGAAGTCAATCAAAGCTAATTGTATCAAATGATAAAGCTAATTGAATCAAATGAAACTTAAATGCATTCAACAAAGATAATTGAATCAAATAAAATTCAAATGCATTCAACAAAGTTAATTGAATAAAATGAAACTCAAATGCATTCAACAAAGCTAATTGAATCAAATGAAAGTCAAACATAGCTAATTGAATCAAATGGAACTCAAATGCATTCAACAAAGCTAATTGAATCAAATGCAGCTCAAATGCATTCATCAAAGCAAACTGAATCAAATTCAAGTCAAATGAAGTCAAACAAAGCTAATTGAAATAAATGAAAGTAAAATGAAGTCAAATAAAGCTAACTGAATCAAATGAAACTCAAATGCATTCAACAAAGCTAATTGAATCAAATGAAACTCAAATGCATTCAACAAAGCTAATTGAATCAAATGAAACTCTGATGTGAACACACTTCAAAATGAATTGCGTTTACGATAGTTGAATGATAAACTACAAGTCTCCACTTAAAGTTTACTATTCGGTTTATAATTAAGGAAATGAATCTCCACTCTCTTCCTCAATTACGGTTTTAATTAACAAAGAACGAGAATCTCCACTCTCGAATATGTCAATTAGGTTGACTTTCTCGTAGTTTGACCTCCCAAGAAAATCGGTTCAAAGATAGAGTAAAAACCTCGGTTTTTAATCTTTAACACAACGTGTTTTAATTTGAAGCACAAAGCTTAAATTTCAATTATCCAAATCTGTCTTTCATTTATGATCACCATTACATATATATTACAAGCTAATCAATCTCAAAAAGATCTAAGTACCAAAGTGATTAAACAAAGCAATTAAACAACAAAGATCTCTTAATCCAACAAAGATGTAAGAAGGAATAGTGTTGTTGTGTGTTTTGTTGACTTTGGGGCAAGGAGGGCCGGTTTTCATCACCAAGTGGGGGGGCTTCTCTTAGCTTGCAAGGGAAGCTTCAAAAGATCTTCAAGAACCCCTTTTCACACGTCCCAAGTGTGATTCGCAACCCCAAGCATGGTTCGTCCAATTTGCACTTACGCTAAACAAAATAATTCCGGGTTTACAAAAACCGAAAATTACAAAAACGTTAATTAAACTAACTAGCTTAATTAACTTCCTTTCCTTCGTTGCTTAACATAATTAAACTAATACTAATCCTTAAACCGTGAAGTTCTCCCTTGTTGTGATTGAGATTAGTACTTAGTAGAATTTCGGAACTAGCAAATAATTTCGGATCATCCTCTCCTTCTTCAAAAGGAATCGTCCTCAATTCTTGCACATCGTTATCTTCTAAATAGGGGGATAAGTCCCCTACATTGAATATTCTTTGCCACGCCATATTCTCCGGGAAGGTCTATCTTGTAAGCATTGTTTCCATATCGTTCAAGAACCTTGAAAGGTCCTTTAGCTCGGGGCATGAGTTTATGCCTTCTTTTACTTGGAAACATCTCCTTCTTCAAGTGGATCCACACCAAATCTCCCGGAGTAAACAATCTCGGTTTTCGGCCTTTGTTTGATTTTTTCTTGTACATCTCATTGGCCTTTTCGATGTTGGTGCGTATTTCTTTGTGAACCTTCACCATTGTTTCAGCTTGTTGCCTAGCATCTCCGTGGACATAAGAGTCTTTAGGCAACGAAATAAGATCAATAGGTACATACGGATTTACCCCATATACCACTTCGAACGGTGAATGTCTTGTTGCAAAAGTGGGAGTCCTATTGTAAGCAAACTCCGCATGGCATAGCTTGACATCCCAATCTTTCCCGGTCTTGCTCACTAAGCCCCTTAATAAGGTGCCTAGGGTTCGATTAGTCACTTCTGTTTGACCGTCAGTTTGGGGGTGATGTGAAGTACTAAACAGTAACTTAGTACCCATCATCCTCCATAGGGACCTCCAAAAATGACTCAAAAACTTGCTATCTCGATCCGAGACAATAGTTTTTGGTATTCCATGCAGACGAACAATTTCCCTAAAATATAAACAAGAAACGTTAATAGCATCTTCTGTTTTATGGCAAGGCACAAAGTGTGCCATTTTTTAGAAACGGTCCACCACCACCATGACCGAATCCTTCCCTCTTTGCGTTCTCGGAAATGCAACGATGAAATCCATACTAACATCCTCCCAAGGCCTCTCCGTGATCTGGTAAAGGAGTATACAACCCCCTTATGGAACGTGCTTTTGGCTCTTTGACAAACACCGCAACGAGCTAAAACAGCATGCACTTCCTTGATCATATGAGGCCAAGAAAAATGTTCTTGCAATAACTCCATGGTTTTGGTAACGCCAAAATGGCCAGCCAAACCGCCACCATGAGCTTCTCTTATGAGCAAATCACGAACGGGACATTTGGGAACACAAAGTTTGTTCCCCTTGAACAAGAACCCCTCCATTTGATGATAATGGTCTTTTGGACCATCTTTGGTAGCCACGAAGCAGGATCTCGTGTCCCCTCATCAAGAACATAAAATTCTTTAATCGGTTCAAACCCAAGCACTTTGGAATCCACCATATTAAGCAATAGGTATCTCCGAGATAAAGCATCAGCTACCACATTAGCTTTTCCGGCTTTGTACTTGGCAACAAAGTTGAACGATTGCAAGAACTCTACCCATTTAGCATGACGAGCACTAAGCTTATGTTGTCCATGAATATATTTCAATGATTCATGATCGGAATGAAGAACAAAAGCTTGTGGTCGTAAATAGTGACTCCAATGATTAAGAGACCTAACCATGGCATAAAACTCTTTATCATAAGTGGAATAATTCAACTTAGCCTGATTTAATTTCTCGCTAAAATACGCAATAGGCTTACCACATTGAATTAAAACAGCCCCAATACCCGTTCCACTTGCATCACACTCAACTTCGAATGGTTTTGCAAAATCAGGTAAAGCTAGGATAGGCGTTTTACACATTTTCTCCTTTACAAGTTTAAACGCCTTTTGAGCTGCGTCACTCCATACAAATTTTCCATGTTTAGTGCATTCAGTTATAGGAGCTAATAAAGTGCTGAAATTGTTTATAAACCTCCTATAAAACGAAGCTAAACCATGAAAAGACCTCACCTCGGTGATAGTTGTAGGAACCGGCCAAGAAGAAATAGCTTCGACTTTGGATGGATCCACCTTCACCCCTTCATCCGAAATTATGAACCCAAGGAAGCCAATCTCTCTTTGCATGAACGTGCACTTTTCGAGCTTCCCATACGGTTTTTGTTCTCTCAAAACTTCGAACACTTGTTGCAAATGATTTAAATGATCATCCTTGTTAGATCGAAAACAAGAATATCATCCAAATATACAACTACGAACTTTCCCAAAAACGGCCTAAGTACTTCATTCATCAATCTCATGAATGTACTAGGGGCATTTGTGAGACCAAATGGCATAACCAGCCATTCATACAACCCATACTTCGTCTTGAAAGCCGTTTTCCACTCATCTCCCTCCTTCATGCATATTTGGTGGTATCCACTTCTTAAATTAATTTTCGAAAACAACTTGGATCCACTCAACTCATCTAGCATGTCATCTAATCTAGGGATGGGAAATCTGTACTTTATGGTGATGTTATTCACAAGCACGGCTATCAATACACATCCTCCATGAACCGTCTTTTTTGGCACAAGCAAAGCCGGCACGGCACACCGGACTTTTGCTCTCTCTCACGTAACCTTTGTCCATCAATTCACTGATTTGGCTTTGTAATTCCTCACTCTCTTTGGGATTACATCTATAGGAAGGCTTATTTGGAATTGGTGCTCCAGGAATGAGATCAATTTGATGTTCAATTCCACGTTTAGGGGGTAGGCCATTTGGTAGGTCATTAGGGAATACGTCTCCAAACTCCTCCAACAACTCCCTCAAATGTGGATCCTCAACGTCCACTCCCTCATTCACCTCCTTGGCAACAGAATATACACCAACCGAATTTTCTCCAACTCCCTCTCGAATCGTTTTCTCCCCAAGAACACACCACTACACATCCGGTTTTCTTTTTGGTTTTGGTTTTGTGTTTCGGATTTTGAAGGAGGTAATGGTAGTAAGGTTTTGATTTTGCCATTCTTGTTCACCTTATACACGTTCGTAAAACCATCATGCATCACTTTACGATCAAATTGCCACGGTCTACCAAGTAGAATATGGCACGCAGTCATAGGGATTACATCACATAGAATTTCATCTTCATAATTTCCAAGTGAGAATGTGATTAAAACTCTATTTTTTACCCTTACTTCACTATCATCATCTAACCATTTCAGTTTATAAGGAATTGGATGTTTAGTCATAGGTAATGCTAACTTCTCTACAAGTTCAGTTGAAGCTACATTAGTACAACTCCCACCATCTATGATCAAAGTGCATAGTTTTTTTTTCACTAGGCATTTCGAATGAAAAATGGTCTCCCTTTGTTCCTCATTTTCGGCCACCATATTTGAGTACAAGGACCTCCTAATAACTAAGGTTTCACCCTCCATTTCAGGATTGCACACGTCCTCCTCATCCTCACTTCCATCTTTATCATGTTCCATCTCTAAAAAGAGATTGTTTTTCCAACTCGTCTATTTCGATTATATCTCTTATGGTCATGATTCTTTTAGTAGGACAATTTGCTTGGTAATGGCCATAGCCTTGACACTTAAAACATTTCACTTTTAAGGTTTTGTCATCTCCAACTTTCTCCTTATCTTTCTTAGTGAAATCCGGTTTTTTGTTCTTATCAAGATTACTAGTACTAGGATTAACTTTAAAAGTACTAAATGGCTTGGAATAAGACTTACTTGCCCTTGATTTCTTCTTTTGGTTATCCATCTTTTGAGCCACTTTGCAAGCTTCGTCGAAAGTAAGATATGGAAACACCTCGACTTTCTCACGTACGTCTTCATTTAGGCCTCCTAAGAATCTCGCCCAATTTTTGCTCCTCCATTTCTTCAATCTCACAAACAATGGAAAGTTTCTCAAATTCCTTGATGTACTCCTCCATAGGCATGGCTCCTTGCTTGAGTGTGGACCATCTAACAAAGCTGATTTTGTTTGTAGTTAGTTGGAACAAAACGTCTCCTCCAATTGCTTCTTCAACTTTTCCCAAGTAGCAATCTTGGATTTGTTCTCCTTCATCCTTTGCCTCTTCAATCCCTCTAACCAAATGGATGCATATTTGGTTAGCTTCAAAACAGCAACCTTGTATTTCTTCTCATCAGGAGTATCTTTGTAATCAAAAAAACGCTCTAATGAACGTTCCCATTCAATGTATAATTCCGGATCACTAGCTCCGTCAAAATCGGAACTTCGATTTTTAAACCCCTATCATCGGCCCTAGAACTCCTTTCTTCCTCATTGGGTTTCTTCTTAAACAATTCTAAGGTTATCTTTGCCATCATGTCGTGTAATGCTTCGTTTTGCTTGGCTAGAGCTTCTAGCATCGCATCTCTCCTAGCATTGTCGTCGTCCATTTCGGAAGCCGAGCTCGATACCACTTGATGTGAACACACTTCAAAATGAATTGCGTTTACGATAGTTGAATGATAAACTACAAGCCTCCACTTAATTAAGGAAATGATACTCCACTCTCTTCCTCAATTACGGTTTTAATTAACAAAGAACGAGAATCTCCACTCTCGAATATGTCAATTAGGTTGACTTTCTCGTAGTTTGACCTCCCAAGAAAATCGGTTCAAAGATAGAGTAAAAACCTCTTTTTTAATCTTTAACACAACGTGTTTTAATTTGAAGCACAAAGCTTAAATTTCAATTATCCAAATCTGTCTTTCATTTATGATCACCATTACATATATATTACAAGCTAATCAATCTCAAAAGATCTAAGTACCAAAGTGATTAAACAAAGCAATTAAACAACAAAGATCTCTTAATCCAACAAAGATGTAAGAAGGAATAGTGTTGTTGTGTGTTTTGTTGACTTTGGGGGCAAGGAGGGCGGTTTTCATCACCAAGTGGGGGGGCTTCTCTTAGCTTGCAAGGGAAGCTTCAAAAGATCTTCAAGAACCCCTTTTCACACGTCCCAAGTGTGATTCGCAACCCGAAGCATGGTTCGTCCAATTTGCACTTACGCCAAACAAAATAATTCGGGTATACAAAAACCGAAAATTACAAAAACGTTAATTAAACTAACTAGCTTAATTAACTTCCTTTCCTTCGTTGCTTAACATAATTAAACTAATACTAATCCTTAAACCGTGAAGTTCTCCCTTATTGTGATTGAGATTAGTACTTAGTAGAATTTCGGAACTAGCAAATAATTTCGGATCAAACTCAAATGCATTCAACACATCTAATGGAATCAAATAAAACTCAAATGCATTCAACAAAGCGAATTGAATCAAATTAAAGTCAAATGAAGTCAAACAAAACTTATTGAATCAAATGAACCTCAAATGTATTCAATAAAGCTAATTGAATCAAATGAAACTCAAATGCATTCAACAAAGCTAATTGAATCAAATTCAAGTCAAATGAAGTCAAATAAAGCTAATTAAATCAAATTCAAGTCAAATGAAGTCAAACAAAGCTAATTGAATCAAATTCAAGTCAAATGAAGTCAAACAAAGCTAATTGAATCAAATTCAAGTCAAATGAAGTCAAACAAATATAATTGCATAAAATTAAAGTTAAATGAAGTCAAACCAAGCTAATTGAATCAAATGAAAGTCAAATAAAAGTCAAACATAGCTAATAAAATCCAAATTAAACTCAAATGCATTCAATAAAGCTAATTGAATCAAAAGAAACTCAAATGCATTCAACAAAGCTAATTGAATCAAATTAAAGTCAAATGAAGTCAATTAAAGCTAATTGTATCAAATGATAAAGCTAATTGAATCAAATGAAACTCAAATGCATTCAACAAAGCTAATTAAATCATATTAAAGTAAAATGAAGTCTAACAAAACTTATTGAATCAAATGAAACTCAAATGCATTCAATAAAGCTAATTGAATCAAAATAAAACTCAAATGCATTGAACAAAGCTAATTGAATCAAATGAAACTCAAATGCATTCAACAAAGCTAATTGAATCAAATTAACGTCAAATGAAGTCAATCAAAGCTAATTGTATCAAATGATAAAGCTAATTGAATCAAATGAAACTTAAATGCATTCAACAAAGATAATTGAATCAAATGAAAGTCAAATGCATTCAACAAAGCTAATTGAATCAAATGAAACTCAAATGCATTCAACAAAGCTAATTGAAATCAAATGAAAGTCAAACATAGCTAATTGAATCAAATGGAACTCAAATGCATTCAACAAAGCTAATTGAATCAAATGCAGCTCAAATGCATTCAACAAAGCAAACTGAATCAAATTCAAGTCAAATGAAGTCAAACAAAGCTAGTTGAAATAAATGAAAGTAAAATGAAGTCAAATAAAGCTAACTGAATCAAATGAAACTCAAATGCATTCAACAAAGCTAATTGAATCAAATGAAACTGAAATGCATTCAACAAAGCTAATTGAATCAAATGAAACTCAAATGCATTCAACACAAGCTAATGGAATCAAATAAAACTCAAATGCATTCAACAAATCGAATTGAATCAAATTAAAGTCAAATGAAGTCGAAACAAAACTTATTGAGTCAAATGAAACTCAAATGCATTCAATAAAGCTAATTGAATCAAATGAAACTCAAATGCATTTAACAAAGCTAATTGAATCAAATTCAAGTCAAATGAAGTCAAATTAAGCTAATTAAATCAAATTCAAGTCAAATGAAGTCAAACAAAGCTAATTGAATCAAATTCAAGTCAAATGAAGTCAAACAAAGCTAATTGAATCAAATTCAAGTCAAATGAAGTCAAACAAATATAATTGCATAAAATTAAAGTTAAATGAAGTCAAACCAAGCTAATTGAATCGGATGAAAGTCAAATAAAGTCCAAACATAGCTAATAGAATCAAATTAAACTCAAATGCATTCAATAAAGCTAATTGAATCAAAAGAAACTCAAATGCATTCAACAAAGCTAATTGAATCAAATTAAAGTCAAATGAAGTCAATTAAAGCTAATTGTATCAAATGATAAAGCTAATTGAATCAAATGAAACTTAAATGCATGCAATAAAGATAATTGAATCAAATAAAATTCAAATGCATTCAACAAAGTTAATTAAATCAAATGAAACTCAAATGCATTCAATAAAGCTAATTGAATCAAATTAAAGTAAAATGAAGTCAAACAAAGCTAATTGAATCAAATAAAAGTCAAATGAAGTTAAACATAGCTAGTAGAATCAAATGAAATTCAAATGTATTCAACAAAGCTAATTGAATCAAATGAAACTCAAATGCATTCTACAAAACTAATTGATTCAAATTAATGTTGAATGAAGTCAAACAAAGCTAATTGAATTAAATTAAAGTTTAATGAAGTCAAACCAAGCTAATTGAATCAAATGAAAGTCAAATGAAGTCGAAACATAGCTAATAGAATCAAATTAAACTCAAATGCATTTAACAAAGCTAATTGAATCAAATGAAACTCAAATGCATTAAACAATGGTAGTTGAATCAAATTCATGTCAAATAAAGTCAAACAAAACTAATTGAATCAAATGAAATTCAAATGAAGTCAAATAAGGCTAATTGAATCAAATGAAAATCAAATGCATGCCACAAAGCTAATTGAATCAACTGAAACTCAAATACATTCAACAAACTAATTAAATCAAGTTAAAGTCAAATGAAGTCACACAAAGCTAATTGAATCAAATGAAAGTCAAATGAATTCAAACACATCTAATAGAATCAAATAAAACTCAAATGAATTCAACAAAGCTAATTAAATCAAATGAAACTCAAATGCATTCAACAAAGCTAATTGAATCAATTGATACTCAATTGCATTCAACAAAACTAATTGAATCAAATGAAAGTCAAATGAAGTCAAACATAGCAAATTGAATCAAATGGAATTCAAATGCATTCAACAAAGCTAATGGAATCAAAAGAAACTCAAATGAATTCAAGAAAGTTAATTGTATCAAATAAAAGTGAAATGAAGTCAAATAAATCTAATTGAATCAAATAAAACTCAAATGTATTCAACAAAGCTAATCGAATCAAATAAAAATCAAATGCATTCAACAAAGCTAATTTAATAAAATTAAAGTAAAATGAAGACAAATAAAGCTAATTGAATCAAATGATGTCAAACAAAGCTATTTGTATCAAATGAAAGTCAAATGAAGTCTAATAATGCTAATTGAATCAAATGAACCTCAAATGCATTCAACAAAGCTAATTGAATCAAATAAACTCAAATGCATTCAACAAAGCTAATTGAATCAAATGAAACTCAAATGCATTAAACAAAGCTAATTGAATCAAATGAAAGTCAATTGAAGTCAAACATAGCTAATTGAATCAAGTGGAACTCAAATGCATTCAACAAAGCTAGTTGAATCAAATAAAACTCAAATGCATTCAACAAAGCAAATTAAATCAAATTCAAGTCAAATGAAATCAAACAAAGTTAATAGAATTAATTGAAAGTCAAATGAAGTCAAAGAAAGCTAATTGAATAAAAAAAACTCAAATGCATTCTACAAAGCTAATTGAATCAAAAAAAACTCAAATGCATTCAACAAAGCTAATTGAATCAAATGAAACTCAAATGCATTCAACAAAGCTAATTGAATCAAATTAAAGTCAAACAAAACTTATTGAATCAAATGAAACTCAAATGCATTCAATAAATCTAATAGAATCAAAATAAAACTCAAATGCATTCAACAAAGCTAATTGAATCAAATGAAACTCAAATGCATTCAACAAAGCTAATTGAATCAAATTAAAGTCAAACAAAACTTATTGAATCAAATGAAACTCAAATGCATTCAATAAATCTAATAGAATCAAAATAAAACTCAAATATATTCAACAAAGCTAATTGAATCAAATTTAAGTAAAATAAAGTCAAACAAAGCTAATTGAATCAAATTTAAGTCAAATAAAGTCAAACAAAGCTAATAGAATTAAATTCAAGTCAAATGATGTCAAACATATATAATTGAATAAAATTATAGTTAAATGAAGTCAAACCAAGCTAATTGAATCAAATGAAAGTCAAATAAAGTCAAACATAGCTAATAGAATCAAATTTAACTCAAATGCATTCAATAAAGCTAATTGAATCAAAAGAAACTCAAATGCATTCCACAAAGCTAATTGAATCAAATTAAAGTCAAATGAAGTCAATTAAAGCTAATTGTATCAAATGATAAAGCTAATTGAATCAAATGAAACTCAAATGCATTCAACAAAGCTAATTAAATCATATTAAAGTAAAATGAAGTCTAACAAAACTTATTGAATCAAATGAAACTCAAATGCATTCAATAAAGCTAATTGAAACAAAATAAAACTCAAATGCATTGAACAAAGCTAATTGAATCAAATTAACGTCAAATGAAGTCAATCAAAGCTAATTGTATCAAATGATAAAGCTAATTGAATCAAATGAAACTTAAATGCATTCAATAAAGATAATTGAATCAAATAAAATTTAAATGCATTCAACAAAGTTAATTAAATCAAATGAAACTCAAATGCATTCAACAAAGCTAATTGAATCAAATTAAAGTCAAATGAAGTCTAACAAAACTTATTGAATCTAATGAAACTCAAATGCATTCAATAAAGCTAATTGAATCAAATTAAAGTAAAATGAAGTGAAACAAAGCTAATTGAATCAAATAAAAGTCAAATGAAGTTAAACATAGCTAGTAGAATCAAATGAAATTCAAATGTATTCAACAAAGCTAATTGAATCAAATGAAACTCAAATGCATTCTACAAAACTAATTGATTCAAATTAATGTTGAATGAAGTCAAACAAAGCTAATTGAATTAAATTAAAGTTTAATGAAGTCAAACCAAGCTAATTGAATCAAATGAAAGTCAAATGAAGTCAAACATAGCTAATAGAATCAAATTAAACTCAAATGCATTTAACAAAGCTAATTGAATCAAATGAAACTCCAATGCATTAAACAATGGTCGTTGAATCAAATTCATGTCAAATAAAGTCAAACAAAACTAATTGAATCAAATGAAATTCAAATGAAGTCAAATAAGGCTAATTGAATCAAATGAAAATCAAATGCATGCCACAAAGCTAATTGAATCAACTGAAACTCAAATACATTCAACAAACTAATTAAATCAAGTTAAAGTCAAATGAAGTCACACAAAGCTAATTGAATCAAATGAAAGTCAAATGAATTCAAACACAGCTAATGGCATCAAATAAAACTCAAATGAATTCAACAAAGCTAATTAAATCAAATGAAACTCAAATGCATTCAACAAAGCTAATTGAATCAATTGATACTCAAATGCATTCAACAAAACTAATTGAATCAAATGAAAGTCAAATGAAGTCAAACATAGCAAATTGAATCAAATGGAATTCAAATGCATTCAACAAAGCTAATGGAATCAAAAGAAACTCAAATGAATTCAACAAAGTTAATTGTAACAAATAAAAAGTGAAATGAAGTCAAATAAATCTAATTGAATCAAATAAAACTCAAATGTATTCAACAAAGCTAATCGAATCAAATAAAAATCAAATGCATTCAACAAAGCTAATTTAATAAAATTAAAGTAAAATGAAGACAAATAAAGCTAATTGAATCAAATGATGTCAAACAAAGCTATTTGTATCAAATGAAAGTCAAATGAAGTCTAATAATGCTAATTGAATCAAATGAACCTCAAATGCATTCAACAAAGCTAATTGAATCAAATAAACTCAAATGCATTCAACAAAGCTAATTGAATCAAATGAAACTCAAATGCATTAAACAAAGCTAATTGAATCAAATGAAAGTCAATTGAAGTCAAACATTGCTAATTGAATCAAGTGGAACTCAAATGCATTCAACAAAGCTAGTTGAATCAAATAAAACTCAAATGCATTCAACAAAGCAAATTAAATCAAATTCAAGTCAAATGAAATCAAACAAAGTTAAGAGAATTAATTGAAAGTCAAATGAAGTCAAAGAAAGCTAATTGAATAAAAAAAACTCAAATGCATTCTACAAAGCTAATTGAATCAAATAAAACTCAAATGCATTCAACAAAGCTAATTGAATCAAATGAAACTCAAATGCATTCAACAAAGCTAATTGAATCAAATTAAAGTCGAAACAAAACTTATTGAATCAAATGAAACTCAAATGCATTCAATAAATCTAATAGAATCAAAATAAAACTCAAATGCATTCAACAAAGCTAATTGAATCAAATTTAAGTAAAATAAAGTCAAACAAAGCTAATTGAATCAAATTTAAGTCAAATGAAGTCAAACAAAGCTAATAGAATTAAATTCAAGTCAAATGATGTCAAACATATATAATTCAATAAAATTATAGTTAAATGAAGTCAAACCAAGCTAATTGAATCTAATGAAAGTCAAATAAAGTCAAACATAGCTAATAGAATCAAATTAAACTCAAATGCATTCAACAAAGCTAATTGAATCAAATAAAACTCAAATGCATTCAACAAAGCTAATTGAATCAAATGAAACTCAAATGCATTCAACAAAGCTAATTGAATCAAATTAAAGTCAAACAAAACTTATTGAATCAAATGAAACTCAAATGCATTCAATAAATCTAATAGAATCAAAATAAAACTCAAATGCATTCAACAAAGCTAATTGAATCAAATTTAAGTAAAATAAAGTCAAACAAAGCTAATTGAATCAAATTTAAGTCAAATGAAGTCAAACAAAGCTAATTGAATTAATTTTCAAGTCAAATGAAGTCAAACAAATATAATTGAATAAAATTAAAGTTAAATGAAGTCAAACCAAGCTAATTGAATCAAATGAAAGTCAAATAAAGTCAAATATAGCTAATAGAATCAAATTAAACTCAAATGCATTCAACAAGGCTAATTGAATCAAAAGAAACTCAAATGCATTCAACAAAGCTAATTGAATCAAATGAAACTCAAATGCATTCAACAAAGCTAATTGAATCAAATTAAAGTCAAATGCATTGAACAAAGCTAATTGAATCAAATGAAACTCAAATGCATTCAACAAAGCTAATTGAATCAAATTAACGTCAAATGAAGTCAATCAAAGCTAATTGTATCAAATGATAAAGCTAATTGAATCAAATGAAACTTAAATGCATTCAACAAAGATAATTGAATCAAATAAAATTCAAATGCATTCAACAAAGTTAATTGAATCAAATGAAACTCAAATGCATTCAACAAAGCTAATTGAAATCAAATGAAAGTCAAACATAGCTAATTGAATCAAATGGAACTCAAATGCATTCAACAAAGCTAATTGAATCAAATGCAGCTCAAATGCATTCAACATAGCAAACTGAATCAAATTTAAGTCAAATGAAGTCAAACAAAGCTAATTAAAATAAATGAAAGTAAAATGAAGTCAAATAAAGCTAACTGAATCAAATGAAACTCAAATGCATTCAACAAAGCTAATTGAATCAAATGAAACTCAAATGCATTCAACAAAGCTAATTGAATCAAATGAAACTCAAATGCATTCAACACAGCTAATGGAATCAAATAAAACTCAAATGCATTCAACAAATCGAATTGAATCAAATTAAAGTCAAATGAAGTCAAACAAAACTTATTGAGTCAAATGAAACTCAAATGCATTCAATAAAGCTAATTGAATCAAATGAAACTCAAATGCATTTAACAAAGCTAATTGAATCAAATTCAAGTCAAATGAAGTCAAATTAAGCTAATTAAATCAAATTCAAGTCAAATGAAGTCAAACAAAGCTAATTGAATCAAATTCAAGTCAAATGAAGTCAAACAAAGCTAATTGAATCAAATTCAAGTCAAATGAAGTCAAACAAATATAATTGCATAAAATTAAAGTTAAATGAAGTCAAACCAAGCTAATTGAATCAGATGAAAGTCAAATAAAGTCAAACATAGCTAATAGAATCAAATTAAACTCAAATGCATTCAATAAAGCTAATTGAATCAAAAGAAACTCAAATGCATTCAACAAAGCTAATTGAATCAAATTAAAGTCAAATGAAGTCAATTAAAGCTAATTGTATCAAATGATAAAGCTAATTGAATCAAATGACACTCAAATACATTCAACAAAGATAATTGAATTAAATAAAATTCAAATGCATTCAACAAAGTTAATTGAATCAAATGAAACTCAAATGCATTCAACAAAGCTAATTAAATCAAATTAAAGTAAAATGAAGTCTAACAAAACTTATTGAATCAAATGAAACTCAAATGCATTCAATAAAGCTAATTGAAACAAAATAAAACTCAAATGCATTGAACAAAGCTAATTGAATCAAATTAACGTCAAATGAAGTCAATCAAAGCTAATTGTATCAAATGATAAAGCTAATTGAATCAAATGAAACTTAAATGCATTCAATAAAGATAATTGAATCAAATAAAATTCAAATGCATTCAACAAAGTTAATTGAATCAAATGAAACTTAAATGCATTCAATAAAGATAATTGAATCAAATAAAATTCAAATGCATTCAACAAAGTTAATTAAATCAAATGAAACCCAAATGCATTCAACAAAGCTAATTGAATCAAATTAAAGTAAAATGAAGTCAAACAAAGCTAATTGAATCAAATAAAAGTCAAATGATGTTAAACATAGCTAGTAGAATCAAATGAAATTCAAATGTATTCAACAAAGCTAATTGAATCAAATGAAACTCAAATGCATTCTACAAAACTAATTGATTCAAATTAATGTTGAATGAAGTCAAACAAAGCTAATTGAATTAAATTAAAGTTTAATGAAGTCAAACCAAGCTAATTGAATCAAATGAAAGTCAAATGAAGTCAAACATAGCTAATAGAATCAAATTAAACTCAAATGCATTTAACAAAGCTAATTGAATCAAATGAAACTCAAATGCATTAAACAATGGTAGTTGAATCAAATTCATGTCAAATAAAGTCAAACAAAACTAATTGAATCAAATGAAATTCAAATGAAGTCAAATAAGGCTAATTGAATCAAATGAAAATCAAATGCATGCCACAAAGCTAATTGAATCAACTGAAACTCAAATACATTCAACAAACTAATTAAATCAAGTTAAAGTCAAATGAAGTCACACAAAGCTAATTGAATCAAATGAAAGTCAAATGAATTCAAACACAGCTAATAGAATCAAATAAAACTCAAATGAATTCAACAAAGCTAATTAAATCAAATGAAACTCAAATGCATTCAACAAAGCTAATTGAATCAATTGATACTCAAATGCATTCAACAAAACTAATTGAATCAAATGAAAGTCAAATGAAGTCAAACATAGCAAATTGAATCAAATGGAATTCAAATGCATTCAACAAAGCTAATGGAATCAAAAGAAACTCAAATGAATTCAACAAAGTTAATTGTATCAAATAAAAGTGAAATGAAGTCAAATAAATCTAATTGAATCAAATAAAACTCAAATGTATTCAACAAAGCTAATCGAATCAAATAAAAATCAAATGCATTCAACAAAGCTAATTTAATAAAATTAAAGTAAAATGAAGACAAATAAAGCTAATTGAATCAAATGATGTCAAACAAAGCTATTTGTATCAAATGAAAGTCAAATGAAGTCTAATAATGCTAATTGAATCAAATGAACCTCAAATGCATTCAACAAAGCTAATTGAATCAAATAAACTCAAATGCATTCAACAAAGCTAATTGAATCAAATGAAACTCAAATGCATTAAACAAAGCTAATTGAATCAAATGAAAGTCAATTGAAGTCAAACATAGCTAATTGAATCAAGTGGAACTCAAATGCATTCAACAAAGCTAATTGAATCAAATGAAACTCAAATGCATTCAACAAATCAAATTAAATCAAATTCAAGTCAAATGAAATCAAACAAAGTTAATAGAATTAATTGAAAGTCAAATGAAGTCAAAGAAAGCTAATTGAATAAAAAAAACTCAAATGCATTCTACAAAGCTAATTGAATCAAAAAAAACTCAAATGCATTCAACAAAGCTAATTGAATCAAATGAAACTCAAATGCATTCAACAAAGCTAATTGAATCAAATTAAAGTCGAAACAAAACTTATTGAATCAAATGAAACTCAAATGCATTCAATAAATCTAATAGAATCAAAATAAAACTCAAATGCATTCAACAAAGCTAATTGAATCAAATTTAAGTAAAATAAAGTCAAACAAAGCTAATTGAATCAAATTTAAGTCAAATGAAGTCAAACAAAGCTAAAAGAATTAAATTCAAGTCAAATGATGTCAAACAAATATAATTGAATAAAATTATAGTTAAATGAAGTCAAACCAAGCTAATTGAATCTAATGAAAGTCAAATAATGTCAAACATAGCTAATAGAATCAAATTAAACTCAAATGCATTCAACAAAGTTAATTGAATCAAAAGAAACTCAAATGCATTCAACAAAGCTAATTGAATCAAATTAAAGTTAAATGAAGTCAATCAAAGCTAATTGTATCAAATGATAAAGCTAATTGAATCAAATGAAACTCATATATATTCAACAATGATATCTGAATTAAATAAAATTCAAATGCATTCAACAAAGTTAATTGAATCAAAGAAACTCAAATGCATTCAACAAAGCTAATAAAATCAAATTAAAGTAAAATGAAGTCTATCAAAACTTATTGAATCAAATGAAACTCAAATGCATTCAATAAAGCTAATTGAATCAAAATAAAACTCAAATGCATTCAACAAAGCTAATTGAATCCAAATGAAACTCAAATGCATTCAACAAAGCTAATTGAATCAAATTAACGTCAAATGAAGTCAATCAAAGCTAATTGTATCAAATGATAAAGCTAATTGAATCAAATGAAACTTAAATGCATTCAAAAACGATAATTAAATCAAATAAAATTCAAATGCATTCAACAAAGTTAATTAAATCAAATGAAACTCAAATGCATTCAACAAAGCTAATAGAATCAAATTAAAGTCAAATGAAGTCTAACAAAACTTATTGAATCAAATGAAACTCAAATGCATTGAACAAAGCTAATTGAATCAAATTAAAGTCAAATGAAGTCAATCAAAAATAATTATATCAAATGATAAAGCTAATTGAATCAAATGAAACTCAAATGCATTCAACAAAGATAATTGAATCAAATAAAATTCAAATGCATTCAACAAAGTTAATTGAATCAAATGAAACTCAAATGCATTCAACAAAGCTAATTAAATCAAATTAAAGTAAAATGAAGTCTAACAAAACTTATTGAATCAAATGAAACTCAAATGCATTCAATAAAGCTAATTGAATCAAAATAAAACTCAAATGCATTGAACAAAGCTAATTGAATCAAATGAAACTCAAATGCATTCAACAAAGCTAATTGAATCAAAATAACGTCAAATTAAGTCAATCAAAGCTAATTGTATCAAATGATAAAGCTAATTGAATCAAATGGAACTCAAATGCATTCAACAAAGATAATTGAATCAAATAAAATTCAAATGCATTCAACAAAGTTAATTAAATCAAATGAAACTCAAATGCATTCAACAAAGCTAATAGAATCAAATTAAAGTCAAATGAAGTCTAACAAAACTTATTGAATCAAATGAAACTCAAATGCATTCAACAAAGCTAATTGAATCAAATTAAAGTCAAATGAAGTCAATCAAAGCTAATTGTATCAAATGATAAAGCTAATTGAATCAAATGAAACTCAAATGCATTCAACAAAGATAATTGAATCAAATAAAATTCAAATGCATTCAACAAAGTTAATTGAATCAAATGAAACACAAATGCATTCAACAAAGCTAATTGAATCAAATTAAAGTCAAATGAATTCTAACAACACTTATTGAATCAAATGAAATTCAAATGCATTCAATAAAGCAAATTGAATCAAATTAAAGTAAAATGAAGTCAAACAAAGCTAATTGAATCAAATAAAAGTCAAATGAAGTTAAACATATCTAATAGAATCAAATGAAATTCAAATATATTCAACAAAGCTAATTGAGTCAAATAAAACTCGAGATGCATTCTACAAAACTAATTGAATCAAATTAATGTCGAATGAAGTCAAACAAAGCTAATTGAATCAAATTAAAGTTAAATGAAGTCGAAACAAAGCTAATTGAATCAAATGAAAGTCAAATGAAGTCAAACATAGCTAATAGAATCAAATTAAACTCAAATACATTTAAAAAACCTAACTGAATCAATTGAAAATCAAATGCATTAAACAAAGCTAGTTGAATCAAATTCAAGTCAAATAAAGTCAAACAAAACTAATTGAATCAAATGAAATTCAAATGAAGTCAAATAAAGCTAATTGAATCAAATGAAAATCAAATGCATGCCACAAAGCCAATTGAATCAACTAAAACTCAAATACATTCAACAAACTAATTTAATCAAGTTAACGTCAAATGAAGTCACACAAAGCTAATTGAATTAAATGAAAGTCAAATGAATTCAAACACACCTAATAGAATCAAATAAAACTCAAATGAATTCAACAAAGCTAATTAAATCAAATGAAACTCAAATGCATTCAACAAAGCTAATTGAATCAAATGAAACTCGAATGTATTCAACAAAGCTAATTGAAACAAATTAATGTCAAACATAGCTAATTGAATCAAATGGAACGCAAATGCATTCAACAAAGCTAATTGAATCTAATGAAGCTCAAATGCAATCAACAAAGCAAACTGAATCAAATTCAAGTCAAATGAAGTCAAACAAAGTTAATTGAAATAAATAAAAGACAAATGAAGTCAAATAAAGCTAACTGAATCAAATAAAACTCAAATGCATTCAACAAAGCTAATTGAATCAAATGAAACTCAAATGCATTCAACAAAGCTAATTGAATCAAATGAAACTCAAATGTATTCAACACAGCTAATTGAATCAAATTAACGTCAAATGAAGTCAATCAAAGCTAATTGAATCAAATGAAACTCGAATGTATTCAACAAAGCTAATTGAATCAAATTAAAGTCAAACATAGCTAATTGAATCAAATGGAACTCAAATGCATTCAACAAAGCTAATTGAATCTAATGAAGCTCAAATGCAATCAACAAAGCTAACTGAATCAAATTCAAGTCAAATGAAGTCAAACAAAGTTAATTGAAATAAATAAAAGACAAATGAAGTCAAATAAAGCTAACTGAATCAAATGAAACTCAAATGCATTCAACAAAGATAATTGAATCAAATAAAATTCAAATGCATTCAACAAAGTTAATTGAATCAAATGAAACACAAATGCATTCAACAAAGCTAATTGAATCAAATTAAAGTCAAATGAATTCTAACAACACTTATTGAATCAAATGAAATTCAAATGCATTCAATAAAGCAAATTGAATCAAATTAAAGTAAAATGAAGTCAAACAAAGCTAATTGAATCAAATAAAAGTCAAATGAAGTTAAACATATCTAATAGAATCAAATGAAATTCAAATATATTCAACAAAGCTAATTGAGTCAAATAAAACTCAGATGCATTCTACAAAACTAATTGAATCAAATTAATGTCGAATGAAGTCAAACAAAGCTAATTGAATCAAATTAAAGTTAAATGAAGTCAAACAAAGCTAATTGAATCAAATGAAAGTCAAATGAAGTCAAACATAGCTAATAGAATCAAATTAAACTCAAATACATTTAAAAAACCTAACTGAATCAATTGAAAATCAAATGCATTAAACAAAGCTAGTTGAATCAAATTCAAGTCAAATAAAGTCAAACAAAACTAATTGAATCAAATGAAATTCAAATGAAGTCAAATAAAGCTAATTGAATCAAATGAAAATCAAATGCATGCCACAAAGCTAATTGAATCAACTAAAACTCAAATACATTCAACAAACTAATTTAATCAAGTTAACGTCAAATGAAGTCACACAAAGCTAATTGAATTAAATGAAAGTCAAATGAATTCAAACACACCTAATAGAATCAAATAAAACTCAAATGAATTCAACAAAGCTAATTAAATCAAATGAAACTCAAATGCATTCAACAAAGCTAATTGAATCAAATGAAACTCGAATGTATTCAACAAAGCTAATTGAATCAAATTAAAGTCAAACATAGCTAATTGAATCAAATGGAACTCAAATGCATTCAACAAAGCTAATTGAATCTAATGAAGCTCAAATGCAATCAACAAAGCTAACTGAATCAAATTCAAGTCAAATGAAGTCAAACAAAGTTAATTGAAATAAATAAAAGACAAATGAAGTCAAATAAAGCTAACTGAATCAAATGAAACTCAAATGCATTCAACAAAGCTAATTGAATCAAATGAAACTCAAATGCATTCAACAAAGCTAATTGAATCAAATGAAACTCAAATGCATTCAACATAGCTAATTGAATCAAATAAAACTCAAATGCATTCAACAAAGCGAATTTAATCAAATTAAAGTCAAATGAAGCCAAACAAAACTTATTGAGTCAAATGAAACTCAAATGCATTCAATAAAGCTAATTGAATCAAATGAAACTCAAATGCATTCAACAAAGCTAATTGAATCAAATTCAAGTCAAATGAAGTCAAATAAAGCAAATGGAATCAAATTCAAGTCGAATAAAGTCAAACAAAAGCTAATTGAATCAAATTCCAGTAAAATGAAGTCAAACAAATATAATTGATTCAAATAAAAGTTAAATGAAATCAAATCAAGCTAATTGAATCAAATGAAAATCAAATAAAGTCAAACATAGCTAATAGAATCAAATAAAACTCAAATGCATTCAACAAAGCTAATTAAATCAAATGAAACTGAAATGCATTCAACAAAGCTAATTGAATGAAATTAAAGTCAAATGAAGTCAATCAAAGCTAATTGTATCAAATGAAAGTCAAATGAAGTCAAATAAAGCTAATTCAATCAAATGAAACTCAAATGCATTCTACAAAGATAATTAAATCAAATAAAATTCAAATGCATTTAACAATGCTAATTGAATCAAATGAAACTCAAATGAATTCAACAAAGCTAATTCAATAAAATTAAAGTAAAATGAAGTCAAACAAAGCTAATTGAATCAAATGAAACTCAAATGCATTCAACAAAGCTAATTGAATCAAATGATACTCAAATGCATTCAACAAAGCTAATGGAATCAAAAGAAACTCAAATGAATTCAACAAATTTAATTGTATCACATAAAAGTCAAATGAAGTCAAATAAAGCTAATTGAATCAAATGAAACTCAAATGTATTCAACAAAGCTAATCGAATCAAATAAAACTCAAATGCATTCAACAAAGCTAATTTAATAAAATTAAAGTAAAATGAAGACAAACAAAGCTAATTGAATCAAATGATGTCAAACAAAGCTATTTGCATCAAATGAAAGTCAAATGAAGTCTAATAAAGCTAATTGAATCAAATGAAACTCAAATGCATTCAACAAAGCTAATTGAATCAAATAAACTCAAATACATTCAGTAAAGCTAATTGAATCAAATGAAACTCAAATGTATTCAACATATCTAATTGAATTAAATTAAAGTAAAATGAAGTCAAACAAAGCTAATTGAATCAAATGAAAGTCAAACAAAGTCAAACATAGCTAATAGACTCAAATGAAACTCAAATGCATTAAACAAAGCTAATTGAATCAAATGAAAGTCAATTGAAGTCAAACATAGCTAATTGAATCAAGTAGAACTCAAATGCATTCAACAAAGCTAGTTGAATCAAATAAAACTCACATGCATTCAACAAAGCTAATTAAATCAAATTCAAGTCAAATGAAATCAAACAAAGTTAATTGAATTAAATGAAAGTTAATTGAAGTCAAATAAAGCTAATTGAATCAAATGAAACTCAAATGCATTCAACAAAGCTAATTGAATCAAATTAAAGTCAAATGAAGTCAAACAAAACTAATTGAATCAAATGAAACACAAATACATTCAATAAAGCTAATAGAATCAAAATAAAATCAAATGCATTCAACAAAGCTAATTGAATCAAATTTAAGTAAAATAAAGTCAAACAAAGCTAATTGAATTAAATTTAAGTCAAATGAAGTCAAACAAAGCTAATTGAATTAATTTTCAAGTCAAATGAAGTCAAACAAATATAATTGAATAAAATTAAAGTTAAATGAAGTCAAACTAAGCTAATTGAATCAAATGAAAGTCAAATAAAGTCAAATATAGCTAATAGAATCAAATTAAACTCAAATGCATTCAACAAGGCTAATTGAATCAAAAAGAAACTCAAATGCATTCAACAAAGCTAATTGAATCAAATGAAACTCAAATGCATTCAACAAAGCTAATTGAATCAAATTAAAGTCAAATGAAGTCAATCAAAGCTAATTGTATCAAATGATAAAGCTAATTGAATCAAATGAAACTCAAATGCATTCAACAAAGATAATTGAATCAAATAAAATACAAATGCATTCAACAAAGTTAATTGAATCAAATGAAACTCAAATGCATTCAACAAAGCTAATTGAATCAAATTAAAGTCAAATGAAGTCAATCAAAGCTAATTGTATCAAATGATAAAGCTAATTGAATCAAATGAAACTCAAATGCATTCAACAAAGATAATTGAATCAAATAAAATTCAAATGCATTCAACAAAGTTAATTGAATCAAATGAAAGTCAAATGCATTCAACAAAGCTAATTGAATCAAATTAAAGTCAAATGAAGTCAAACAAAACTAATTGAATCAAATGAAACTCAAATGCATTCAATAAAGCTAATAGAATCAAAATAAAACTCAAATGCATTCAACAAAGCTAATTGAATCAAATTTAAGTAAAATGAAGTCAAACAAATCTAATTGAATCAAATTCAATTCAAATAAAGTCAAACATAGCTAATTGAATCAAATAGAACTCAAATTCATTCAACAAAGCTAATTAAATCAAATTCAAGTCAAATGAAATCAATCAAAGTTAATTGAAATAAATGAAAGGCAAATGAAGTCAAATAAAGCTAATTGAATCAAATGAAACTCAAATGCATTCAACAAAGCTAATTGAATCAAATAAAACTCAAATGCATTCAACAAAGATAATTAAATCAAATTCAAGTCAAATGAAATCAATCAAAGTTAATTGAAATAAATGAAAGGCAAATGAAGTCAAATAAAGCTAATTGAATCAAATGAAACTCAAATGCATTCAACAAAGCTAATTGAATCAAATAAAACTCAAATGCATTCAACAAAGCTAATTGAATCAAATGAAACTCAAATGCATTCGACAATGCTAATTGAATCAAATGCAGCTCAAATGCATTCCACAAAGCAAACTGAATCAAATTCAAATCAAATGAAGTCAAACAAAGCTAATTGAAATAAATGAAAGTCAAATGAAGTTAAATAAAGCTAACTGAATCAAATGAAACTCAAATGCATTCAACAAAGCTAATTGAATCAAATGAAACTCAAATGCATTCAACAAAGCTAATTGAATCAAATGAAACTCAAATGCATTCAACACAGCTAATTGAATCAAATAAAACTCAAATGCATTCAACAAAGCGAATTAAATCAAATTAATGTCAAATGAAGTCAAACAAAACTTATTGAGTCAAATGAAACTCAAATACATTCAATAAAGCTAATTGAATCAAATGAAACTCAAATGCATTCAACAAAGCTAATTGAATCAAATTCAAGTCAAATGAAGTCACATAAAGCTAATTGAATCAAATCCCTGTCAAATGAAGTCAAACAAATCTAATTGAATCAAATTCAAGTCAAATGAAGTCAAACAAATATAATTGAATCAAATTAAAGTTAAATGATGTCAAATCAAGCAAATTGAATCAAATAAAAATCAAATAAAGTCAAACATAGCTAATAGAATCAAATGAAACTCAAATGCATTCAACAAAGCTAATTAAATCAAATGAAACTGGATTGCATTCAACAAAGCTAATTGAATCAAATTAAAGCCAAATGAAGTCAATCAAATCTAATGGAATCAAATGAAAGTCAAATGAAGTCAAATAAAGCTAATTCAATCAAATGAAACTCAAATGCATTCAACAAAGATAATTAAATCAAATAAAATTCAAATGCATTCAACAATGCTAATTGAATCAAATGAAACTCAAATGCATTCAACAAAGCTAATTGAATCAAATTAACGTCAAATGAAGTCAATCAAAGCTAATTGTATCAAATGATAAAGCTAATTGAATCAAATGAAACTTAAATGCATTCAAAAACGATAATTAAATCAAATAAAATTCAAATGCATTCAACAAAGTTAATTAAATCAAATGAAACTCAAATGCATTCAACAAAGCTAATTGAATCAAAATAACGTCAAATTAAGTCAATCAAAGCTAATTGTATCAAATGATAAAGCTAATTGAATCAAATGAAACTCAAATGCATTCAACAAAGATAATTGAATCAAATAAAATTCAAATGCATTCAACAAAGTTAATTAAATCAAATGAAACTCAAATGCATTCAACAAAGCTAATAGAATCAAATTAAAGTCAAATGAAGTCTAACAAAACTTATTGAATCAAATGAAACTCAAATGCATTCAACAAAGCTAATTGAATCAAATTAAAGTCAAATGAAGTCAATCAAAGCTAATTGCATCAAATGATAAAGCTAATTGAATCAAATGAAACTCAAATGCATTCAACAAAGATAATTGAATCAAATAAAATTCAAATGCATTCAACAAAGTTAATTGAATCAAATGAAACACAAATGCATTCAACAAAGCTAATTGAATCAAATTAAAGTCAAATGAATTCTAACAACACTTATTGAATCAAATGAAATTCAAATGCATTCAATAAAGCAAATTGAATCAAATTAAAGTAAAATGAAGTCAAACAAAGCTAATTGAATCAAATAAAAGTCAAATGAAGTTAAACATATCTAATAGAATCAAATGAAATTCAAATATATTCAACAAAGCTAATTGAGTCAAATAAAACTCAGATGCATTCTACAAAACTAATTGAATCAAATTAATGTCGAATGAAGTCAAACAAAGCTAATTGAATCAAATTAAAGTTAAATGAAGTCAAACAAAGCTAATTGAATCAAATGAAAGTCAAATGAAGTCAAACATAGCTAATAGAATCAAATTAAACTCAAATACATTTAAAAAACCTAACTGAATCAATTGAAAATCAAATGCATTAAACAAAGCTAGTTGAATCAAATTCAAGTCAAATAAAGTCAAACAAAACTAATTGAATCAAATGAAATTCAAATGAAGTCAAATAAAGCTAATTGAATCAAATGAAAATCAAATGCATGGCACAAAGCTAATTGAATCAACTAAAACTCAAATACACTCAACAAACTAATTTAATCAAGTTAACGTCAAATGAAGTCACACAAAGCTAATTGAATTAAATGAAAGTCAAATGAATTCAAACACACCTAATAGAATCAAATAAAACTCAAATGAATTCAACAAAGCTAATTAAATCAAATGAAACTCAAATACATTCAACAAAGCTAATTGAATCAAATGAAACTCGAATGTATTCAACAAAGCTAATTGAATCAAATTAAAGTCAAACATAGCTAATTGAATCAAATGGAACTCAAATGCATTCAACAAAGCTAATTGAATCTAATGAAGCTCAAATGCAATCAACAAAGCTAACTGAATCAAATTCAAGTCAAATGAAGTCAAACAAAGTTAATTGAAATAAATAAAAGACAAATGAAGTCAAATAAAGCTAACTGAATCAAATGAAACTCAAATGCATTCAACAAAGCTAATTGAATCAAATGAAACTCAAATGCATTCAACAAAGCTAATTGAATCAAATGAAACTCAAATGCATTCAACACAGCTAATTGAATCAAATAAAACTCAAATGCATTCAACAAAGCGAATTTAATCAAATTAAAGTCAAATGAAGCCAAACAAAACTTATTGAGTCAAATGAAACTCAAATGCATTCAATAAAGCTAATTGAATCAAATGAAACTCAAATGCATTCAACAAAGCTAATTGAATCAAATTCAAGTCAAATGAAGTCAAATAAAGCTAATGGAATCAAATTCAAGTCGAATGAAGTCAAACAAAAGCTAATTGAATCAAATTCCAAGTAAAATGAAGTCAAACAAATATAATTGATTCAAATTAAAGTTAAATGAAATCAAATCAAGCTAATTGAATCAAATGAAAATCAAATAAAGTCAAACATAGCTAATAGAATCAAATAAAACTCAAATGCATTCAACAAAGCTAATTAAATCAAATGAAACTGAAATGCATTCAACAAAGCTAATTGAATGAAATGAAAGTCAAATGAAGTCAATCAAAGCTAATTGTATCAAATGAAAGTCAAATGAAGTCAAATAAAGCTAATTCAATCAAATAAAACTCAAATGCATTCAACAAAGATAATTAAATCAAATAAAATTCAAATGCATTTAACAATGCTAATTGAATCAAATGAAACTCAAATGAATTCAACAAAGCTAATTCAATAAAATTAAAGTAAAATGAAGTCAAACAAAGCTAATTGAATCAAATGAAACTCAAATGCATTCAACAAAGCTAATTGAATCAAATGATACTCAAATGCATTCAACAAAGCTAATTGAATCAAATAAAAGTCAAATGAAGTCAAACATAGCTAATTGAATCAAATGGAATTCAAATGCATTCAACAAAGCTAATGAAATCAAAAGAAACTCAAATGAATTCAACAAATTTAATTGTATCACATAAAAGTCAAATGAAGTCAAATAAAGCTAATTGAATCAAATGAAACTCAAATGTATTCAACAAAGCTAATCGAATCAAATAAAACTCAAATGCATTCAACAAAGCTAATTTAATAAAATTAAAGTAAAATGAAGACAAACAAAGCTAATTGAATCAAATGATGTCAAACAAAGCTATTTGCATCAAATGAAAGTCAAATGAAGTCTAATAAAGCTAATTGAATCAAATGAAACTCAAATGCATTCAACAAAGCTAATTGAATCAAATAAACTCAAATACATTCAGCAAAGCTAATTGAATCAAATAAAACTCAAATGTATTCAACAAATCTAATTGAATTAAATTAAAGTAAAATGAAGTCAAACAAAGCTAATTGAATAAAATGAAAGTCAAACAAAGTCAAACATAGCTAATAGACTCAAATGAAACTCAAATGCATTAAACAAAGCTAATTGAATCAAATGAAAGTCAATTGAAGTCAAACATAGCTAATTGAATCAAGTAGAACTCAAATGCATTCAACAAAGCTAGTTGAATCAAATAAAACTCACATGCATTCAACAAAGCTAATTAAATCAAATTCAAGTCAAATGAAATCAAACAAAGTTAATTGAATTAAATGAAAGTTAATTGAAGTCAAATAAAGCTAATTGAATCAATTGAAACTCAAATGCATTCAACAAAGCTAATTGAATCAAATTAAAGTCAAATGAAGTCAAACAAAACTAATTGAATCAAATGAAACACAAATACATTCAATAAAGCTAATAGAATCAAAATAAAATCAAATGCATTCAACAAAGCTAATTGAATCAAATTTAAGTAAAATAAAGTCAAACAAAGCTAATTGAATCAAATTTAAGTCAAATGAAGTCAAACAAAGCTAATTGAATTAATTTTCAAGTCAAATGAAGTCAAACAAATATAATTGAATAAAATTAAAGTTAAATGAAGTCAAACCAAGCTAATTGAATCAAATGAAAGTCAAATAAAGTCAAATATAGCTAATAGAATCAAATTAAACTCAAATGCATTCAACAAGGCTAATTGAATCAAAAGAAACTCAAATGCATTCAACAAAGCTAATTGAATCAAATGAAACTCAAATGCATTCAACAAAGCTAATTGAATCAAATTAAAGTCAAATGAAGTCAATCAAAGCTAATTGTATCAAATGATAAAGCTAATTGAATCAAATGAAACTCAAATGCATTCAACAAAGATAATTGAATCAAATAAAATACAAATGCATTCAACAAAGTTAATTGAATCAAATGAAACTCAAATGCATTCAACAAAGCTAATTGAATCAAATTAAAGTCAAATGAAGTCAATCAAAGCTAATTGTATCAAATGATAAAGCTAATTGAATTAAATGAAACTCAAATGCATTCAACAAAGATAATTGAATCAAATAAAATTCAAATGCATTCAACAAAGTTAATTGAATCAAATGAAAGTCAAATGCATTCAACAAAGCTAATTGAATCAAATTAAAGTCAAATGAAGTCAAACAAAACTAATTGAATCAAATGAAACTCAAATGCATTCAATAAAGCTAATAGAATCAAAATAAAACTCAAATGCATTCAACAAAGCTAATTGAATCAAATTTAAGTAAAATGAAGTCAAACAAATCTAATTGAATCAAATTCAATTCAAATGAAGTCAAACATAGCTAATTGAATCAAATAGAACTCAAATTCAATCAACAAAGCTAATTAAATCAAATTCAAGTCAAATGAAATCAATCAAAGTTAATTGAAATAAATGAAAGGCAAATGAAGTCAAATAAAGCTAATTGAATCAAATGAAACTCAAATGCATTCAACAAAGCTAATTGAATCAAATAAAACTCAAATGCATTCAACAAAGATAATTAAATCAAATTCAAGTCAAATGAAATCAATCAAAGTTAATTGAAATAAATGAAAGGCAAATGAAGTCAAATAAAGCTAATTGAATCAAATGAAACTCAAATGCATTCAACAAAGCTAATTGAATCAAATAAAACTCAAATGCATTCAACAAAGCTAATTGAATCAAATGAAACTCAAATGCATTCGACAATGCTAATTGAATCAAATGCAGCTCAAATGCATTCCACAAAGCAAACTGAATCAAATTCAAGTCAAATGAAGTCAAACAAAGCTAATTGAAATAAATGAAAGTCAAATGAAGTCAAATCAAAGCTAATTGAATCAAATGAAACTCAAATGCATTCAACAAAGCTAATTGAATCAAATGAAACTCAAATGCATTCAACAAAGCTAATTGAATCAAATGAAACTCAAATGCATTCAACACAGCTAATTGAATCAAATAAAACTTAAATGCATTCAACAAAGCGAATTAAATCAAATTAATGTCAAATGAAGTCAAACAAAACTTATTGAGTCAAATGAAACTCAAATACATTCAATAAAGCTAATTGAATCAAATGAAACTCAAATGCATTCAACAAAGCTAATTGAATCAAATTCAAGTCAAATGAAGTTAAATAAAGCTAATTGAATCAAATCCTTGTCAAATGAAGTCAAACAAATCTAATTGAATCAAATTCAAGTCAAATGAAGTCAAACAAATATAATTGAATCAAATTAAAGTTAAATGATGTCAAATCAATCAAATTGAATCAAATAAAAATCAAATAAAGTCAAACATAGCTAATAGAATTAAATGAAACTCAAATGCATTCAACAAAGTTAATTAAATCAAATGAAACTGGATTGCATTCAACAAAGCTAATTGAATCAAATTAAAGCCAAATGAAGTCAATCAAATCTAATGGAATCAAATGAAAGTCAAATGAAGTCAAATAAAGCTAATTCAATCAAATGAAACTCAAATGCATTCAACAAAGATAATTAAATCAAATAAAATTCAAATGCATTCAACAATGCTAATTGAATCAAATGAAACTCAAATGCATTCAACAAAGCTAATTGAATCAAATTAAAGTAAAATGGAGTCAAACAAAGCTAATTGAATCAAATGAAAATCAAATGCATTCAACAAAGCTAATTGAATCAAATGATACTCAAATGCATTCAACAAAGCTAATTGAATCAAATGAAAGTCAAATGAAGTTAAACATAGCTAATTGAATCAAATGGAATTCAAATGCATTCAACAAAGCTAATGGAATCAAAAGAAACTCAAATGAATTCAACAAAGTTAATTGTATCAAATAAAAGTCAAATGAAGTCAAATAAAACTAATTGAATCAAATGAAACTCAAATGTATTCAACAAAGCTAATCGAATCAAATAAAACTCAAATGCATTCAACAAAGCTAATTTAATAAAATTAAAGTAAAATGAAGACAAACAAAGCTAATTGAATCAAATGATGTCAAACAAAGCTATTTGTATCAAACGAAACTCAAATGCATTCAACAAAGCTAATTAAATCATATTAAAGTAAAATGAAGTCTAACAAAACTTATTGAATCAAATGAAACTCAAATGCATTCAATAAAGCTAATTGAATCAAATGAAACTCAAATGCATTCAATAAAACTAATTGAATCAAAATAAAACTCAAATGCATTGAACAAAGCTAATAGAATCAAATGAAACTCAAATGCATTCAACAAAGCTAATTGAATCAAATTAACGTCGAATGAAGTCAATCAAAGCTAATTGTATCAAATGATAAAGCTAATTGAATCAAATGAAACTTAAATGCATTCAACAAAGATAATTGAATCAAATAAAATTCAAATGCATTCAACAAAGTTAATTGAATAAAATGAAACTCAAATGCATTCAACAAAACTAATTGAATCAAATGAAAGTCAAACATAGCTAATTGAATCAAATGGAACTCAAATGCATTCAACAAAGCTAATTGAATCAAATGCAGCTCAAATGCATTCATCAAAGCAAACTGAATCAAATTCAAGTCAAATGAAGTCAAACAAAGCTAATTGAAATAAATGAAAGTAAAATGAAGTCAAATAAAGCTAACTGAATCAAATGAAACTCAAATGCATTCAACAAAGCTAATTGAATCAAATGAAACTCAAATGCATTCAACAAAGCTAATTGAATCAAATGAAACTCTGATGTGAACACACTTCAAAATGAATTGCGTTTACGATAGTTGAATGATAAACTACAAGCCTCCACTTAAAGTTTACGATTCGGTTTATAATTAAGGAAATGAATCTCCACTCTCTTCCTCAATTACGGTTTTAATTAACAAAGAACGAGAATCTCCACTCTCGAATATGTCAATTAGGTTGACTTTCTCGTAGTTTGACCTCCCAAGAAAATCGGTTCAAAGATAGAGTAAAAACCTCGGTTTTTAATCTTTAACACAACGTGTTTTAATTTGAAGCACAAAGCTTAAATTTCAATTATCCAAATCTGTCTTTCATTTATGATCACCATTACATATATATTACAAGCTAATCATTCTCAAAAAGATCTAAGTACCAAAGTGACTAAAAAAAGCAATTAAACAACAAAGATCTCTTAATCCAACAAAGATGTAAGAAGGAATAGTGTTGTTGTGTGTTTTGTTGACTTTGGGGCAAGGAGGGCCGGTTTTCATCACCAAGTGGGGGGGCTTCTCTTAGCTTGCAAGGGAAGCTTCAAAAGATCTTCAAGAACCCGACCCGACCTGAAAAGTTGTCACATTAGTGACTTTTTAATCAAATTTAAGTTAAAAATTATCATGAAATACTATATTTTAGTTAGTAATTGCCCATTAATTATTTCACTTGCTCTTATTAGTGTGATTCGCAACCCCAAGCATGGTTCGTCCAATTTGCACTTACGCTAAACAAAATAATTCCGGGTTTACAAAAACCGAAAATTACAAAAACGTTAATTAAACTAACTAGCTTAATTAACTTCTTTTCCTTCGTTGCTTAACATAATTAAACTAATACTAATCCTTAAACCGTGAAGTTCTCCCTTGTTGTGATTGAGATTAGTACTTAGTACAATTTCGGAACTAGCAAATAATTTCGGATCATCCTCTCCTTCTTCAAAAGGAATCGTCCTCAATTCTTGCACATCGTTATCTTCTAAATAGGGGGATAAGTCCCCTACATTGAATGTTGCTGCCACGCCATATTCTCCGGGAAGGTCTATCTTGTAAGCATTGTTTCCATATCGTTCAAGAACCTTGAAAGGTCCTTTAGCTCGGGGCATGAGTTTATGCCTTCTTTTACTTGGAAACCTCTCCTTCCTCAAGTGGATCCACACCAAATCTCCCGGAGCAAACAATCTCGGTTTTCGGCCTTTGTTTGATTTTTTCTTGTACATCTCATTGGCCTTTTCGATGTTGGTGCGTATTTCTTTGTGAACCTTCACCATTGTTTCAGCTTGTTGCCTAGCATCTCCGTGGACATAAGAGTCTTTAGGCAACGAAATAAGATCAATAGGTACATACGGATTTACCCCATATACCACTTCGAACGGTGAATGTCTTGTTGCAAAAGTGGGAGTCCTATTGTAAGCAAACTCCGCATGGCATAGCTTGACATCCTGATATGATTGCACGTCCAAGTTGAAAGAGCAACCAAGAATTCCGAGCAAAGGTTCGAACTTGAATGAATAATGAAGTCCGAAAATTATGATTAAGTCACCGGATATGATAATTAAAATAAACACTCCTGAATATTTTAATTAACTCTTAATCTCACTTACACCACTCCTGGAATAAAGTAGATTAAACACTAAGTAAATAATCACTCCTGAAAATTACTCAATGGCCGAAAGTAATTGATCACACAATTAAATTCAATAACAAAGTTTTTAGGTAAATCTCACATGCCTTGAATGATAGCATGGAACTATTATTTATAATAGAATAAACTTGTCCTCCAAGGACCAAGCAAGGGCCGAAAATCAGCCATAAGAATTAAGGAAACATTCCTTAATTCCTTACATCTTAATCCCTTGATTCTAGGAGAGAATAAAGGAGTAAATAAGGAAACAACCAAATCAGCCCCCAATCCCCCTTTACACGCCTAAATACATAAGGAAACCAAGAAATAAGGAAAGTATTACAACTCAATGACAACTTGCAAACTTGGAGCACAAGGACCAAATCACACGCCTAATGACACGCCTATCTTGGTCGAAATATCACAAGATATTTTCGGACCTTATTTGCTGAAAATTAAAGACTTAATTAAAATAACTAAGACTCTAGAAATGGTGTCACCTTCAAGCTTCATCAATGGAATCATCGTCCCACTTAAGAAATGACACAAATTAGGAGTTTGAATTTAACTTGAACCCGAACACTTCAAGGACTAAACAAATCGGATCATTTGGAGCTTGACCTTGACCTTGACTTGTATCATTCTCCCCCTCTTTAAAAGAATTTGTCCTCAAATTTTCATCATCTAAATAAGGACTAAGATCACCAACATTGAAGGTTGCACTCACACCTCCATAATCACTTGGAAGCTCGATCTTATAAGCACTTTCATTAATCACATCAATAACTTTGAATGGACCATCGCCTCTAGGCATAAGCTTGTTCTTCCTTCTACTTGGAAACCGTTCCTTCCTCAAATGAATCCAAACCAAATCGCCAATCTGAAATTTCGGTTGTCTTCTATGCTTGTTGGCTCGTTCTTTGTATTGAGTATTCATCTTCTCAATTCGTGCTTTCACTTGCTCACAAGTCTTCTTAAACTCTTCCAACCTCTTCTTTGAATCAACATGAATTTCAGATTTAGTTAGTGTCACAAAATCAATAGGAAGGAAAGGATTGATACCATAGACCACCTCAAATGGAGACTTAGAAGTAGTAGAAGAATGAGCTCGATTATAAGCAAACTCGGCGTGAGCTAGCTTTATATCCCAATCCTTTTGTGTCTTACTCACCAAGCCACGTAGCAAAGCTCCAAGAGTTCTATTAGTTACTTCAGTTTGACCATCCGTTTGAGGATGATGACTTGTGCTAAAGAGTAACTTAGTTCCCACCATCTTCCATAAGCTCCTCCAAAAATGACTAAGGAACTTTGTATCACGATCACTAACAATACTTCTAGGAATACCATGCAATCGAATAATCTCTTTGAAGTACAAATCCACCACATGCAAAGCATCATCAGTTTTATGCATAGGAACAAAATGAGCCATTTTCGAAAATCGATCCACCACCACCATAATTGCGTCCTTCCCCCTTTGAGTTCTTGGTAATCCTACAATGAAATCCATACTCACACTATCCCAAGGTGTATCATGTACGGGTAATGGAGTATAAAGGCCTTTATGGAAGGTACTCTTCGACCTTTGACAAGTAGCACACTTACTAACCACCATATGAACATCCCTCATCATGTTAGGCCAATAAAAACTCTCATTCAAAGTGTCTAATGTCTTTTGAACACCGAAATGACCAGCCACCCCTCCACTATGAACTTCTCTCACAAGCAATTCCCTCACGCCACTCTTAGGAATGCATAGCTTGTTTCCTTTAAACAGAAATCCCTCTTGTAACACAAACAAACCATTAGGGCTCTTAAAAGACTCACGAAAATCATCATCATCATCATATAAATCCTTTAAGTGTTCAAACCCCAACACCCTTGCATCAACCATGGCTAAAAGATAAGAACGCCTTGAAAGGGCATCCGCAACAATATTATTCTTACCTTCCTTATACTTAGACGAAAAAGTGAAGGTTTGTAGAAATTCAACCCACTTAGCATGCCTATGGTTGAGCTTTTGCTGTCCATGGATGTATTTGAGTGCTTCATGATCCGAATGAAGAATGAAAGGCTTGGGCCTCAAGTAATGAGACCAATGATCCAAGGCTCTCACAATTGCATAGAATTCACGATCATAGTTGGAGTAGTTGAGTTTGGCGCCACTTAACTTCTCACTAAAGTAGGCAATGGGCCTCCTTTCTTGAAGCAAAACCGCCCCAACTCCAAGTCCACTAGCATCACATTCAACTTCGAAGAACTTGTTGAAATCCGGCAAGGCAAGGATAGGAGCGTTGCATAGCAACTCCTTGACTTCATCAAACGCCTTTTGAGCATGAGAGTTCCATGAAAACTCCCCTTTCTTCATCAAATCCGTGATTGGTGCCATGATAGTTGAGAAATTTCGGATGAATCTCCTATAAAAGGAAGCTAGACCATGAAAGCTTCGACATTCATGAGCACTTGTAGGCGCCAACCATGAAGACATGGCCTTGACTTTTTCCGGATCCACATGAACTCCATCCCTAGACACAATGTAACCAAGAAAAGCAATACTAGGAACAAGAAAATCACATTTTTCCATTTTTCCATACAACTTTTGCTCTCTTAATTTTTCAAATAAAGCTCTCAAGTGAAGTAAATGAGACTCAACACTAGTACTATATACAAGAATATCATCTAAATAGACAACAATAAACTTGTTAAGAAAGGGACGTAGTACCTCATTCATAAGTCTCATAAATGAACTAGGAGCATTGCAAAGACCAAAGGGCATCACCATCCACTCATATAGACCTTGTTTGGTCTTGAAAGCGGTTTTCCATTCATCTCCTTCCCGAATTCTCATTTGATGATAACCACTCCTCAAATCAATCTTCGAAAAAATCGAAGCTCCATGTAGCTCATCAAGCATGTCCTCTAATCTAGGCATAGGAAGACGATACTTGATTGTTATGTTGTTGACGGCTCTACTATCAATACACATCCTCCAAGTACCATCTTTCTTAGGAACAAGCAAAGCGGGAACGGCACATGGACTCATGCTTTCTCTTACATAGCCTCGGTCAATCAACTCTTCAATTTGCTTTTGTAGCTCCTTAGAAGCTACGGGATCACATCTATATGCCGGCTTATTTGGCAAAGGTGCGCCTGGTACAAGATCAATGGCATGCTCAATGCCTCTCAATGGTGGTAATCCTTGAGGCAATTCCTCCGGAAAAACATCACAAAATTCGTCCAATAGAGCCGCAAGTTTCGGATTACTAGAAGAAACATCATTAGTCAAAGCAAGTTTAACACATAAAGCATAACAATGTCCTTCCAATTCTACCTCTTTCTCGAATTCTTTGGCCGAAAGAAACAAGTTTTGTTTCGTTTCAACCACCTTCTTGGGTGCCATGGAACTAGGAGACAAAGGAACCAACCGAATCTTTTTAGAACCCATCAAAACCGTGTACACATTGGTTTCACCTTCATGAACAACTTTTCGATCATATTGCCAAGGTCTACCAAGAAGAAGATGACAAGCACTCATGGGTAGAACATCACCCCACAACTCATCTTTGTAACCCCCAATAGAAAACGACACAAGAGCTTGCTTTTTCACCAACAAACCCGTTTTGTCATCCAACCAACTCAACTTATAAGGATGTGGATGGTCTCTAACAATCAAATTCAACTTAGAAACCACATTGGAAGCAACCACATTCGTACATGAACCACTTGTCAATAATCACATTACATGTAAACTCACCAATTCGACATCTAGTATGAAACAAGTTTTCTCTTTGATCATGGTTAGGAGAATGATCAACATGCAAAGTTCTCCTAATAACCCCAAGCATCCTAGACTCATCTTCGGCATATGCAATCTCATTATCAACACTTTCACATTCCTCCTCTTCATACACATAGTCATAAGTTCTCTCCTCCTCTTCTATGGTCATGTATTGTCTCAAAGTTAGGGTTTTTCTAGATGGACAACTACTAGCAATATGACCCCTTCCTTGACACTTAAAACACTTTCGGGTTTCTTCCCACTTTTCCTTAGAAATCACCAACTTAGGTCGTTCTCCCTTTGGTTCCCCTTTAGAAGGATTATCTTTCTTTTCAAAGGGTTTAGAAGAATTAGAAGAAGAAGGGACGAAAGAAGAAGAAGAATTGGGTTTATTATGGCCGAATTTCCCCCATATGATTTCTTTTCATCCAATTCATGCCTTTCAAATTTTAAAGCCAATCGACACACATCATCAAAAGTGCTATAATTCGACACATCAACCTTTCTAGCAATAGATTTATTAAGTCCATTAACAAACCTAGCAATTTTTTTCTTGTTCGACTTCATCAACATCACAAATCAAACATAACTTGTCAAATTCAACCATATAATCATGCACGCTTGACACATCTTGAGTCAAAGAATTCTTTCTCATATATTGCCTTTGAATAAAATCACTTGGAACAAACTTCTCATGCAATTTCCTTTTAAGCTTAGTCCAACTTTTAAGCTTAGGTTTCCCAAGTCTCGCCCTTTTTGCCTTTAGACTCTCTAACCAAATTCCAGCATACTTAGTTAGTCTAATGGTGGCAATTTTAAAACGTTTCTCATCATCAAATCCCTTATAATCACAAATTTTCTCAAGTTGACGAATCCATTCAAGTAAATCCTCGGGACTAGAATCACCAGTAAAATCATCTAGTTTAATCCCCCTATCATTATCATAAGTCGGTTTAACAATTTTAACCTCCTCAACGTCAGATTCATAGTCAATGTGATTAGGGTCGTTTTTATTGTTCACTTTACCCGCAAGAATGTTATGAGCTACTTGTTAATCTTGCCGTTTTCTCCTTTTCCTCTAATTGAGTGTTATGAATTTTCTCAATAAGAGCTTTTATTTCCGCAAATTCGAGACATTATAACTCAAATAGCAAGCCACAACCACACAAAACCCCAACAAAGGATCGAACAAAGTAGAAGCACTTACCAATGAAAGGAGAATCCCTTCTATCCTCACCCTCCTGGAAAAATCTGATACCAACTGATATGATTGCACGTCCAAGTTGAAAGAGCAACCAAGAATTCCGAGCAAAGGTTCGAACTTGAATGAATAATGAAGTCCGAAAATTATGATTAAGTCACCGGATATGATAATTAAAATAAACACTCCTGAATATTTTAATTAACTCTTAATCTCACTTACACCACTCCTGGAATAAAGTAGATTAAACACTAAGTAAATAATCACTCCTGAAAATTACTCAATGGCCGAAAGTAATTGATCACACAATTAAATTCAATAACAAAGTTTTTAGGTAAATCTCACATGCCTTGAATGATAGCATGGAACTATTATTTATAATAGAATAAACTTGTCCTCCAAGGACCAAGCAAGGGCCGAAAATCAGCCATAAGAATTAAGGAAACATTCCTTAATTCCTTACATCTTAATCCCTTGATTCTAGGAGAGAATAAAGGAGTAAATAAGGAAACAACCAAATCAGCCCCCAATCCCCCTTTACACGCCTAAATACATAAGGAAACCAAGAAATAAGGAAAGTATTACAACTCAATGACAACTTGCAAACTTGGAGCACAAGGACCAAATCACACGCCTAATGACACGCCTATCTTGGTCGAAATATCACAAGATATTTTCGAACCTTATTTGCTGAAAATTAAAGACTTAATTAAAATAACTAAGACTCTAGAAATGGTGTCACCTTCAAGCTTCATCAATGGAATCATCGTCCCACTTAAGAAATGACACAAATGAGGAGTTTGAATTTAACTTGAACCCGAACACTTCAAGGACTAAACAAATCGGATCATTTGGAGCTTGACCTTGACCTTGACTTGTATCACATCCCAATCTTTCTCGGTCTTGCTCACTAAGCCCCTTAATAAGGTGCCTAGGGTTCGATTAGTCACTTCTGTTTGACCGTCAGTTTGGGGGTGATGTGAAGTACTAAACAGTAACTTAGTACCCATCATCCTCCATAGGGACCTCCAAAAATGACTCAAAAACTTGCTATCTCGATCCGAGACAATAGTTTTTGGTATTCCATGCAGACGAACAATTTCCCTGAAATATAAACAAGAAACGTTAATAGCATCTTCTGTTTTATGGCAAGGCACAAAGTGTGCCATTTTTTAGAAACGGTCCACCACCACCATGACCGAATCCTTCCCTCTTTGCGTTCTCGGAAGTGCAACGATGAAATCCATACTAACATCCTCCCAAGGCCTCTCCGGTACTGGTAAAGGAGTATACAACCCCTTATGGAATGTGCTTTTGGCTCTTTGACAAACACCGCAACGAGCTAAAACAGCATGCACTTCCTTGATCATATGAGGCCAAGAAAAATGTTCTTGCAATAACTCCATGGTTTTGGTAACGCCAAAATGGCCAGCCAAACCGCCACCATGAGCTTCTCTTATGAGCAAATCACGAACGGGACATTTGGGAACAAAAAGTTTGCTCCCCTTGAACAAGAACCCCTCCATTTGATGATAATGGTCTTTTGGACCATCTTTGGTAGCCACGAACAGATCTCGTGTCCCCTCATCAAGAACATAAAATTCTTTAATCAGTTCAAACCCAAGCACTTTGGAATCCACCATATTAAGCAATAGGTATCTCCGAGATAAAGCATCGCCTACCACATTAGCTTTTCGGCTTTGTAGTTGGCAACAAAGTTGAACGATTGCAAGAACTCTACCCATTTAGCATGACGAGCACTAAGCTTATGTTGTCCATGAATATATTTCAGTGATTCATGATCGGAATGAAGAACAAAAGCTTGTGGTCGTAAATAGTGACTCCAATGATTAAGAGACCTAACCATGGCATAAAACTCTTTATCATAAGTGGAATAATTCAACTTAGCCTGATTTAATTTCTCGCTAAAATACGCAATAGGCTTACCACATTGAATTAAAACAGCCCCAATACCCGTTCCACTTGCATCACACTCAACTTCGAATGGTTTTGCAAAATCAGGTAAAGCTAGGATAGGCGTTTTACACATTTTCTCCTTTACAAGTTCAAACGCCTTTTGAGCTGCGTCACTCCATACAAATTTTTCATGTTTAGTGCATTCAGTTATAGGAGCTAATAAAGTGCTGAAATTGTTTATAAACCTCCTATAAAACGAAGCTAAACCATGAAAAGACCTCACCTCGGTGATAGTTGTAGGAACCGGCCAAGAAGAAATAGCTTCGACTTTGGATGGATCCACCTTCACCCCTTCATCCGAAATTATGAACCCAAGGAAGCCAATCTCTCTTTGCATGAACGTGCACTTTTCGAGCTTCCCATACAGTTTTTGTTCTCTCAAAACTTCGAACACTTGTTGCAAATGATTTAAATGATCATCATTGTTAAAAGTCGAAAACAAGAATATCATCCAAATATACAACTACGAACTTTCCCAAAAACGGCCTAAGTACTTCATTCATCAATCTCATGAATGTACTAGGGGCATTTGTGAGACCAAATGGCATAACCAGCCATTCATACAACCCATACTTCGTCTTGAAAGCCGTTTTCCACTCATCTCCCTCCTTCATGCATATTTGGTGGTATCCACTTCTTAAATCAATTTTCGAAAACAACTTGGATCCACTCAACTCATCTAGCATGTCATCTAATCTAGGGATGGGAAATCTGTACTTTATGGTGATGTTATTCACAAGCACGGCTATCAATACACATCCTCCATGAACCGTCTTTTTTTTGGCACAAGCAAAGCCGGCACGGCACACGAACTTTTGCTCTCTCTCACGTAACCTTTGTCCATCAATTCACTGATTTGGCTTTGTAATTCCTCACTCTCTTTGGGATTACATCTATAGGAAGGCTTATTTGGAATTGGTGCTCCGGGAATGAGATCAATTTGATGTTCAATTCCACGTTTAGGGGGTAGGCCATTTGGTAGGTCATTAGGGAATACGTCTCCAAACTCCTCCAACAACTCCCTCAAATGTGGATTCTCAACGTCCACTCCCTCATTCACCTCCTTGGCAACCAGAATATACACCAACTGAATTTTCTCCAACTCCCTCTCGAATCGTTTTCTCCCCAAGAACACACCACTACACATCTGGTTTTCTTTTGGTTTTGGTTTTGTGTTTCGGATTTTTGAAGGAGGTAATGGTAGTAAAGTTTTGATTTTGCCATTCTTGTTCACCTTATACACATTCGTAAAACCATCATGCATCACTTTACGATCAAATTGCCACGGTCTACCAAGTAGAATATGGCACGCAGTCATAGGGATTACATCACATAGAATTTCATCTTCATAATTTCCAAGTGAGAATGTGATTAAAACTCTATTTTTTACCCTTACTTCACTATCATCATCTAACCATTTCAGTTTATAAGGAATTGGATGTTTAGTCACAGGTAATGCTAACTTCTCTACAAGTTCAGTTGAAGCTACATTAGTACAACTCCCACCATCTATGATCAAAGTGCATAGTTTTTTTTTCACTAGGCATTTCGAATGAAAAATGGTCTCCCTTTGTTCCTCATTTTCGGCCACCATATTTGAGTACAAGGACCTCCTAATAACTAAGGTTTCACCCTCCATTTAAGGATTGCACACGTCCTCCTCATCCTCACTTCCATCTTTATCATGTTCCATCTCTAAAAGAGATTGTTTTTCCAACTCGTCTATTTCGATTATATCTCTTATGGTCATGATTCTTTTAGTAGGACAATTTGCTTGGTAATGGCCATAGCCTTGACACTTAAAACATTTCACTTTTAAGGTTTTGTCATCTCCAACTTTCTCCTTATCTTTCTTAGTGAAATCCGGTTTTTTGTTCTTATCAAGATTACTAGTACTAGGATTAACTTTAAAAGTACTAAATGGCTTGGAATAAGACTTACTTGCCACTGATTTCTTCTTTTGGTTATCCATCTTTTGAGCCACTTTGCAAGCTTCGTCGAAAGTAAGGTATGGAAACACCTCGACTTTCTCACGTACGTCTTCATTTAGGCCTCCTAAGAATCTGCCCAATTTTTGCTCCTCCATTTCTTCAATCTCACAAACAATGGAAAGTTTCTCAAATTCCTTGATGTACTCCTCCATAGGCATGGCTCCTTGCTTGAGTGTGGACCATCTAACATACTGATTTTGTTTGTAGTTAGTTGGAACAAAACGTCTCCTTAATTGCTTCTTCAACTTTTCCCAAGTAGCAATCTTGGATTTGTTCTCCTTCATCCTTTGCCTCTTCAATCCCTCTAACCAAATGGATGCATATTTGGTTAGCTTCAAAACAGCAACCTTGTATTTCTTCTCATCCGGAGTATCTTTGTAATCAAAAAAACGCTCTAATGAACGTTCCCATTCAATGTATAATTCCGGATCACTAGCTCCGTCAAAATCTGGAACTTCGATTTTTAAACCCCTATCATCAGCCCTAGAACTCCTTTCTTCCTCATTGGGTTTCTTCTTAAACAATTCTAAGGTTATCTTTGCCATCATGTCGTGTAATGCTTCGTTTTACTTGGCTAGAGCTTCTAGCATCGCATCTCTCCTAGCATTGTCGTCGTCCATTTCAGAACTGAGCTCTGATACCACTTGATGTGAACACACTTCAAAATGAATTGCGTTTACGATAGTTGAATGATAAACTACAAGCCTCCACTTAATTAAGGAAATGATACTCCACTCTCTTCCTCAATTACGGTTTTAATTAACAAAGAACGAGAATCTCCACTCTCGAATATGTCAATTAGGTTGACTTTCTCGTAGTTTGACCTCCCAAGAAAATCGGTTCAAAGATAGAGTAAAAACCTCGGTTTTTAATCTTTAACACAACGTGTTTTAATTTGAAGCACAAAGCTTAAATTTCAATTATCCAAATCTGTCTTTCATTTATGATCACCATTACATATATATTACAAGCTAATCAATCTCAAAAGATCTAAGTACCAAAGTGATTAAACAAAGCAATTAAACAACAAAGATCTCTTAATCCAACAAAGATGTAAGAAGGAATAGTGTTGTTGTGTGTTTTGTTGACTTTGGGGCAAGGAGGGCCGGTTTTCATCACCAAGTGGGGGGGCTTCTCTTAGCTTGCAAGGGAAGCTTCAAAAGATCTTCAAGAACCCCTTTTCACACGTCCCAAGTGTGATTCGCAACCCCAAGCATGGTTCGTCCAATTTGCACTTACGCCAAACAAAATAATTCCGGGTATACAAAAACCGAAAATTACAAAAACGTTAATTAAACTAACTAGCTTAATTAACTTCCTTTCCTTCGTTGCTTAACATAATTAAACTAATACTAATCCTTAAACCGTGAAGTTCTCCCTTGTTGTGATTGAGATTAGTACTTAGTAGAATTTCGGAACTAGCAAATAATTTCGGATCAAACTCAAATGCATTCAACACATCTAATGGAATCAAATAAAACTAATTGAATCAAATTCAAGTCAAATGAAGTCAAACAAAGCTAATTGAATCAAATTCAAGTCAAATGAAGTCAAACAAATATAATTGCATAAAATTAAAGTTAAATGAAGTCAAACCAAGCTAATTGAATCAAATGAAAGTCAAATAAAGTCAAACATAGCTAATAGAATCAAATTAAACTCAAATGCATTCAATAAAGCTAATTGAATCAAAAGAAACTCAAATGCATTCAACAAAGCTAATTGAATCAAATTAAAGTCAAATGAAGTCAATTAAAGCTAATTGTATCAAATGATAAAGCTAATTGAATCAAATGAAACTCAAATGCATTCAACAAAGCTAATTAAATCATATTAAAGTAAAATGAAGTCTAACAAAACTTATTGAATCAAATGAAACTCAAATGCATTCAATAAAGCTAATTGAATCAAAATAAAACTCAAATGCATTGAACAAAGCTAATTGAATCAAATGAAACTCAAATGCATTCAACAAAGCTAATTGAATCAAATTAACGTCAAATGAAGTCAATCAAAGCTAATTGTATCAAATGATAAAGCTAATTGAATCAAATGAAACTTAAATGCATTCAACAAAGATAATTGAATCAAATAAAATTCAAATGCATTCAACAAAGTTAATTGAATCAAATGAAACTCAAATGCATTCAACAAAGCTAATTGAAATCAAATGAAAGTCAAACATAGCTAATTGAATCAAATGGAACTCAAATGCATTCAACAAAGCTAATTGAATCAAATGCAGCTCAAATGCATTCAACAAAGCAAACTCAAATGCATTCAATAAAGCTAATTAAATCAAAAGAAACTCAAATGCATTCAACAAAGCTAATTGAATCAAATTAAAGTCAAATAAAGTCAATTAAAGCTAATTGTATCAAATGATAAAGCTAATTGAATCAAATGAAACTCAAATGCATTCAACAAAGATAATTGAATTAAATAAAATTCAAATGCATTCAACAAAGTTAATTGAATCAAATGAAACTCAAATGCATTCAACAAAGCTAATTAAATCAAATTAAAGTAAAATGAAGTCTAACAAAACTTATTGAATCAAATGAAAATCAAATGCATTCAATAAAGCTAATTGAAACAAAATAAAACTCAAATGCATTGAACAAAGCTAATTGAATCAAATTAACGTCAAATGAAGTCAATCAAAGCTAATTGTATCAAATGATAAAGCTAATTGAATCAAATGAAACTTAAATGCATTCAATAAAGATAATTGAATCAAATAAAATTCAAATGCATTCAACAAAGTTAATTAAATCAAATGAAACTCAAATGCATTCAACAAAGCTAATTGAATCAAATTAAAGTCAAATGAAGTCTAACAAAACTTATTGAATCTAATGAAACTCAAATACATTCAATAAAGCTAATTGAATCAAATTAAAGTAAAATGAAGTCAAACAAAACTAATTGAATCAAATAAAAGTCAAATGAAGTTAAACATAGCTAGTAGAATCAAATGAAATTCAAATGTATTCAACAAAGCTAATTGAATCAAATGAAACTCAAATGCATTCTACAAAACTAATTGATTCAAATTAATGTTGAATGAAGTCAAACAAAGCTAATTGAATTAAATTAAAGTTTAATGAAGTAAAACCAAGCTAATTGAATCAAATGAAAGTCAAATGAAGTCAAACATAGCTAATAGAATCAAATTAAACTCAAATGCATTTAACAAAGCTAATTGAATCAAATGAAACTCAAATGCATTAAACAATGGTAGTTGAATCAAATTCATGTCAAATAAAGTCAAACAAAACTAATTGAATCAAATGAAATTCAAATGAAGTCAAATAAGGCTAATTGAATCAAATGAAAATCAAATGCATGCCACAAAGCTAATTGAATCAACTGAAACTCAAATACATTCAACAAACTAATTAAATCAAGTTAAAGTCAAATGAAGTCACACAAAGCTAATTGAATCAAATGAAAGTCTAATGAATTCAAACACAGCTAATAGAATCAAATAAAACTCAAATGAATTTAACAAATCTAATTAAATCAAATGAAACTCAAATGCATTCAACAAAGCTAATTGAATCAATTGATACTCAAATGCATTCAACAAAACTAATTGAATCAAATGAAAGTAAAATGAAGTCAAACATAGCAAATTGAATCAAATGGAATTCAAATGCATTCAACAAAGCTAATGGAATCAAAAGAAACTCAAATGAATTCAACAAAGTTAATTGTATCAAATAAAAGTGAAATGAAGTCAAATAAATCTAATTGAATCAAATAAAACTCAAATGTATTCAACAAAGCTAATCGAATCAAATAAAAATCAAATGCATTCAACAAAGCTAATTTAATAAAATTAAAGTAAAATGAAGACAAATAAAGCTAATTGAATCAAATGATGTCAAACAAAGCTATTTGTATCAAATGAAAGTCAAATGAAGTCTAATAATGCTAATTGAATCAAATGAACCTCAAATGCATTCAACAAAGCTAATTGAATCAAATAAACTCAAATGCATTCAACAAAGCTAATTGAATCAAATGAAACTCAAATGCATTCAACAAAGCTAATTGAATCAAATGAAAGTCAATTGAAGTCAAACATAGCTAATTGAATCAAGTGGAACTCAAATGCATTCAACAAAGCTAGTTGAATCAAATAAAACTCAAATGCATTCAACAAAGCAAATTAAATCAAATTCAAGTCAAATGAAATCAAACAAAGTTAATAGAATTAATTGAAAGTCAAATGAAGTCAAAGAAAGCTAATTGAATAAAAAAAAACTCAAATGCATTCTACAAAGCTAATTGAATCAAATAAAACTCAAATGCATTCAACAAAGCTAATTGAATCAAATGAAACTCAAATGCATTCAACAAAGCTAATTGAATCAAATTAAAGTCAAATGAAGTCAAACAAAACTTATTGAATCAAATGAAACTCAAATGCATTCAATAAATCTAATAGAATCAAAATAAAACTCAAATGCATTCAACAAAGCTAATTGAATCAAATTTAAGTAAAATAAAGTCAAACAAAGCTAATTGAATCAAATTTAAGTCAAATGAAGTCAAACAAAGCTAATAGAATTAAATTCAAGTCAAATGATGTCAAACAAATATAATTGAATAAAATTATAGTTAAATGAAGTCAAACCAAGCTAATAGAATCAAATTAAACTCAAATGCATTCAACAAAGCTAATTGAATCAAAAGAAACTCAAATGCCTTCAACAAAGCTAATTGAATCAAATTAAAGTTAAATGAAGTCAATCAAAGCTAATTGTATCAAATGATAAAGCTAATTGAATCAAATGAAACTCATATATATTCAACAATGATAACTGAATTAAATAAAATTCAAATGCATTCAACAAAGTTAATTGAATCAAATGAAACTCAAATGCATTCAACAAAGCTAATAAAATCAAATTAAAGTAAAATGAAGTCTATCAAAACTTATTGAATCAAATGAAACTCAAATGCATTCAATAAAGCTAATTGAATCAAAATAAAACTGAAATGCATTCAACAAAGCTAATTGAATCAAATGAAACTCAAATGCATTCAACAAAGCTAATTGAATCAAATTAACGTCAAATGAAGTCAATCAAAGCTAATTGTATCAAATGATAAAGCTAATTGAATCAAATGAAACTTAAATGCATTCAAAAACGTTAATTAAATCAAATAAAATTCAAATGCATTCAACAAAGTTAATTAAATCAAATGAAACTCAAATGCATTCAACAAAGCTAATAGAATCAAATTAAAGTCAACTGAAGTCTAACAAAACTTATTGAATCAAATGAAACTCAAATGCATTCAACAAAGCTAATTGAATTAAATTAAAGTCAAATGAAGTCAATCAAAAATAATTGTATCAAATGATAAAGCTAATTGAATCAAATGAAACTCAAATGCATTCAACAAAGATAATTGAATCAAATAAAATTCAAATGCATTCAACAAAGTTAATTGAATCAAATGAAACTCAAATGCATTCAACAAAGCTAATTAAATCAAATTAAAGTAAAATGAAGTCTAACAAAACTTATTGAATCAAATGAAACTCAAATGCATTCAATAAAGCTAATTGAATCAAAATAAAACTCAAATGCATTGAACAAAGCTAATTGAATCAAATGAAACTCAAATGCATTCAACAAAGCTAATTGAATCAAAATAACGTCAAATTAAGTCAATCAAAGCTAATTGTATCAAATGATAAAGCTAATTGAATCAAATGAAACTCAAATGCATTCAACAAAGATAATTGAATCAAATAAAATTCAAATGCATTCAACAAAGTTAATTAAATCAAATGAAACTCAAATGCATTCAACAAAGCTAATAGAATCAAATTAAAGTCAAATGAAGTCTAACAAAACTTATTGAATCAAATGAAACTCAAATGCATTCAACAAAGCTAATTGAATCAAATTAAAGTCAAATGAAGTCAATCAAAGCTAATTGTATCAAATGATAAAGCTAATTGAATCAAATGAAACTCAAATGCATTCAACAAAGATAATTGAATCAAATAAAATTCAAATGCATTCAACAAAGTTAATTGAATCAAATGAAACTCAAATGCATTCAACAAAGCTAATTAAATCAAATTAAAGTAAAATGAAGTCTAACAAAACTTATTGAATCAAATGAAACTCAAATGCATTCAATAAAGCTAATTGAATCAAAATAAAACTCAAATGCATTGAACAAAGCTAATTGAATCAAATGAAACTCAAATGCATTCAACAAAGCTAATTGAATCAAAATAACGTCAAATTAAGTCAATCAAAGCTAATTGTATCAAATGATAAAGCTAATTGAATCAAATGAAACTCAAATGCATTCAACAAAGATAATTGAATCAAATAAAATTCAAATGCATTCAACAAAGTTAATTAAATCAAATGAAACTCAAATGCATTCAACAAAGCTAATAGAATCAAATTAAAGTCAAATGAAGTCTAACAAAACTTATTGAATCAAATGAAACTCAAATGCATTCAACAAAGCTAATTGAATCAAATTAAAGTCAAATGAAGTCAATCAAAGCTAATTGTATCAAATGATAAAGCTAATTGAATCAAATGAAACTCATATATATTCAACAATGATAACTGAATTAAATAAAATTCAAATGCATTCAACAAAGTTAATTAAATCAAATGAAATCAAACAAAACTAATTGAATCAAATGAAATTCAAATGAAGTTAAATAAAGCTAATTGAATCAAATGAAAATCAAATGCATGCCACAAAGCTAATTGAATCAACTAAAACTCAAATACATTCAACAAACTAATTTAATCAAGTTAACGTCAAATGAAGTCACACAAAGCTAATTGAATTAAATGAAAGTCAAATGAATTCAACAAAGCTAATTGAATCAAATTAAAGTTAAATGAAGTCTATCAAAGCTAATTGTATCAAATGATAAAGCTAATTGAATCAAATGAAACTCAAATATATTCAACAATGATAACTGAATTAAATAAAATTCAAATGCATTCAACAAAGTTAATTGAATCAAATGAAACTCAAATGCATTCAACAAAGCTAATAAAATCAAATTAAAGTAAAATGAAGTCTATCAAAACTTATTGAATCAAATGAAACTCAAATGCATTCAATAAAGCTAATTGAATCAAAATAAAACTCAAATGCATTCAACAAAGCTAATTGAATCAAATGAAACTCAAATGCATTCAACAAAGCTAATTGAATCAAATTAACGTCAAATGAAGTCAATCAAAGCTAATTGTATCAAATGATAAAGCTAATTGAATCAAATAAAACTTAAATGCATTCAAAAACGATAATTAAATCAAATAAAATTCAAATGCATTCAACAAAGTTAATTAAATCAAATGAAACTCAAATGCATTCAACAAAGCAAATAGAATCAAATTAAAGTCAAATGAAGTCTAACAAAACTTATTGAATCAAATGAAACTCAAATGCATTCAACAAAGCTAATTGAATCAAATTAAAGTCAAATGAAGTCAATCAAAAATAATTGTATCAAATGATAAAGCTAATTGAATCAAATGAAACTCAAATGCATTCAACAAAGATAATTGAATCAAATAAAATTCAAATGCATTCAACAAAGTTAATTGAATCAAATGAAACTCAAATGCATTCAACAAAGCTAATTAAATCAAATTAAAGTAAAATGAAGTCTAACAAAACTTATTGAATCAAATGAAACTCAAATGCATTCAATAAAGCTAATTGAATCAAAATAAAACTCAAATGCATTGAACAAAGCTAATTGAATCAAATGAAACTCAAATGCATTCAACAAAGCTAATTGAATCAAATTAACGTCAAATGAAGTCAATCAAAGCTAATTGTATCAAATGATAAAGCTAATTGAATCAAATGAAACTCAAATGCATTCAACAAAGATAATTAAATCAAATAAAATTCAAATGCATTCAACAAAGTTAATTAAATCAAATGAAACTCAAATGCATTCAACAAAGCAAATAGAATCAAATTAAAGTCAAATGAAGTCTAACAAAACTTATTGAATCAAATGAAACTCAAATGCATTCAACAAAGCTAATTGAATCAAATTAAAGTCAAATGAAGTCAATCAAAAATAATTGTATCAAATGATAAAGCTAATTGAATCAAATGAAACTCAAATGCATTCAACAAAGATAATTGAATCAAATAAAATTCAAATGCATTCAACAAAGTTAATTGAATCAAATGAAACTCAAATGCATTCAACAAAGCTAATTAAATCAAATTAAAGTAAAATGAAGTCTAACAAAACTTATTGAATCAAATGAAACTCAAATGCATTCAATAAAGCTAATTGAATCAAAATAAAACTCAAATGCATTGAACAAAGCTAATTGAATCAAATGAAACTCAAATGCATTCAACAAAGCTTAATTGAATCAAAATAACGTCAAATTAAGTCAATCAAAGCTAATTGTATCAAATGATAAAGCTAATTGAATCAAATGAAACTCAAATGCATTCAACAAAGATAATTGAATCAAATAAAATTCAAATGCATTCAACAAAGTTAATTAAATCAAATGAAACTCAAATGCATTCAACAAAGCTAATAGAATCAAATTAAAGTCAAATGAAGTCTAACAAAACTTATTGAATCAAATGAAACTCAAATGCATTCAACAAAGTTAATTGAATCAAATGAAACACAAATGCATTCAACAAAGCTAATTGAATCAAATTAAAGTCAAATGAATTCTAACAACACTTATTGAATCAAATGAAATTCAAATGCATTAAATAAAGCAAATTGAATCAAATTAAAGTAAAATGAAGTCAAACAAAGCTAATTGAATCAAATAAAAGTCAAATGAAGTTAAACATATCTAATAGAATCAAATGAAATTCAAATATATTCAACAAAGCTAATTGAGTCAAATAAAACTCGAGATGCATTCTACAAAACTAATTGAATCAAATTAAAGTCAAATGAAGTCAAACAAAGCTAATTGAATCAAATTAAAGTTAAATGAAGTCAAACAAAGCTAATTGAATCAAATGAAAGTCAAATGAAGTCAAACATAGCTAATAGAATCAAATTAAACTCAAATACATTTAAAAAACTTAACTGAATCAATTGAAAATCAAATGCATTAAACAAAGCTAGTTGAATCAAATTCAAGTCAAATAAAGTCAAACAAAACTAATTGAATCAAATGAAATTCAAATGAAGTCAAATAAAGCTAATTGAATCAAATGAAAATCAAATGCATGCCACAAAGCTAATTGAATCAACTAAAACTCAAATACATTCAACAAACTAATTTAATTAAGTTAACGTCAAATGAAGTCACACAAAGCTAATTTAATTAAATGAAAGTCAAATGAATTCAAACACACCTAATAGAATCAAATAAAACTCAAATGAATTCAACAAAGCTAATTAAATCAAATGAAACTCAAATGCATTCAACAAAGCTAATTGAATCAAATGAAACTCGAATGTATTCAACAAAGCTAATTGAATCAAATTAAAGTCAAACATAGCTAATTGAATCAAATGGAACTCAAATGCATTCAACAAAGCTAATTGAATCTAATGAAGCTCAAATGCAATCAACAAAGCTAACTGAATCAAATTCAAGTCAAATGAAGTCAAACAAAGTTACTTGAAATAAATAAAAGACAAATGAAGTCAAATAAAGCTAACTGAATCAAATGAAACTCAAATGCATTCAACAAAGCTAATTGAATCAAATGAAACTCAAATGCATTCAACAAAGCTAATTGAATCAAATGAAACTCAAATGCATTCAACAAAGCTAATTGAATCAAATAAAACTCAAATGCATTCAACAAAGCGAATTTAATCAAATTAAAGTCAAATGAAGCCAAACAAAACTTATTGAGTCAAATGAAACTCAAATGCATTCAATAAAGCTAATTGAATCAAATGAAACTCAAATGCATTCAACAAAGCTAATTGAATCAAATTCAAGTCAAATGAAGTCAAATAAAGCTAATGGAATCAAATTCAAGTCGAATGAAGTCAAACAAAAGCTAATTGAATCAAATTCCAGTAAAATGAAGTCAAACAAATATAATTGATTCAAATTAAAGTTAAATGAAATCAAATCAAGCTAATTGAATCAAATGAAAATCAAATAAAGTCAAACATAGCTAATAGAATCAAATAAAACTCAAATGCATTCAACAAAGCTAATTAAATCAAATGAAACTGAAATGCATTCAACAAAGCTAATTGAATGAAATTAAAGTCAAATGAAGTCAATCAAAGCTAATTGTATCAAATGAAAGTCAAATGAAGTCAAATAAAGCTAATTCAATCAAATGAAACTCAAATGCATTCAACAAAGATAATTAAATCAAATAAAATTCAAATGCATTTAACAATGCTAATTGAATCAAATGAAACTCAAATGAATTCAACAAAGCTAATTCAATAAAATTAAAGTAAAATGAAGTCAAACAAAGCTAATTGAATCAAATGAAACTCAAATGCATTCAACAAAGCTAATTGAATCAAATGATACTCGAATGCATTCAACAAAGCTAATTGAATCAAATAAAAGTCAAATGAAGTCAAACATAGCTAATTGAATCAAATGGAATTCAAATGCATTCAACAAAGCTAATGGAATCAAAAGAAACTCAAATGAATTCAACAAATTTAATTGTATCACATAAAAGTCAAATGAAGTCAAATAAAGCTAATTGAATCAAATGAAACTCAAATGTATTCAACAAAGCTAATCGAATCAAATAAAACTCAAATGCATTCAACAAAGCTAATTTAATAAAATTAAAGTAAAATGAAGACAAACAAAGCTAATTGAATCAAATGATGTCAAACAAAGCTATTTGCATCAAATGAAAGTCAAATGAAGTCTAATAAAGCTAATTGAATCAAATGAAACTCAAATGCATTCAACAAACCTAATTGAATCAAATAAACTCAAATACATTCAGCAAAGCTAATTGAATCAAATGAAACTCAAATGTATTCAACAAATCTAATTGAATTAAATTAAAGTAAAATGAAGTCAAACAAAGCTAATTGAATCAAATGAAAGTCAAACAAAGTCAAACATAGCTAATAGACTCAAATGAAACTCAAATGCATTAAACAAAGCTAATTGAATCAAATGAAAGTCAATTGAAGTCAAACATAGCTAATTGAATCAAGTAGAACTCAAATGCATTCAACAAAGCTAGTTGAATCAAATAAAACTCATATGCATTCAACAAAGCTAATTAAATCAAATTCAAGTCAAATGAAATCAAATAAAGTTAATTGAATTAAATGAAAGTTAATTGAAGTCAAATAAAGCTAATTGAATCAAATGAAACTCAAATGCATTCAACAAAGCTAATTGAATCAAATTAAAGTCAAATGAAGTCAAACAAAACTAATTGAATCAAATGAAACACAAATACATTCAATAAAGCTAATAGAATCAAAATAAAATCAAATGCATTCAACAAAGCTAATTGAATCAAATTTAAGTAAAATAAAGTCAAACAAAGCTAATTGAATCAAATTTAAGTCAAATGAAGTCAAATAAAGCTAATTGAATTAATTTTCAAGTCAAATGAAGTCAAACAAATATAATTGAATAAAATTAAAGTTAAATGAAGTCAAACCAAGCTAATTGAATCAAATGAAAGTCAAATAAAGTCAAATATAGCTAATAGAATCAAATTAAACTCAAATGCATTCAACAAGGCTAATTGAATCAAAAGAAACTCAAATGCATTCAACAAAGCTAATTGAATCAAATGAAACTCAAATGCATTCAACAAAGCTAATTGAATCAAATTAAAGTCAAATGAAGTCAATCAAAGCTAATTGTATCAAATGATAAAGCTAATTGAATCAAATGAAACTCAAATGCATTCAACAAAGATAATTGAATCAAATAAAATTCAAATGCATTCAACAAAGTTAATTGAATCAAATGAAACTCAAATGCATTCAACAAAGCTAATTGAATCAAATTAAAGTCAAATGAAGTCAATCAAAGCTAATTGTATCAAATGATAAAGCTAATTGAATCAAATGAAACTCAAATGCATTCAACAAAGATAATTGAATCAAATAAAATTCAAATGCATTCAACAAAGTTAATTGAATCAAATGAAAGTCAAATGCATTCAACAAAGCTAATTGAATCAAATTAAAGTCAAATGAAGTCAAACAAAACTAATTGAATCAAATGAAACTCAAATGCATTCAATAAAGCTAATAGAATCAAAATAAAACTCAAATGCATTCAACAAAGCTAATTGAATCAAATTTAAGTAAAATGAAGTCAAACAAATCTAATTGAATCAAATTCAATTCAAATGAAGTCAAACATAGCTAATTGAATCAAATGGAACTCAAATTCATTCAACAAAGCTAATGGAATCAAAAGAAACTCAAATGAATTCAGTAAAGCTAATTGTATCAAATAAAAGTCAAATGAAGTCATATAAAGCTAATTGAATCAAATGAAACTCAAATGTATTCAACAAAGCTAATCGAATCAAATAAAACTCAAATGCATTCAACAAAGCTAATTGAATAAAATTAAAGTAAAATGAAGTCAAACAAAGTTAATTGAGTCAAATGATGTAAAACAATGTTATTTGTATCAAATGAAAGTCAAATGAAGTCTAATAAAGCTAATTGAATCAAATGAAACTCAAATGCATTCAATAAAGCTAATTGAATCAAATAAACTTAAATGCATTCAACAAAGCTAATTGAATCAAATGAAACTCAAATGCATTCAACAAAGCTAAATATTTTAAATTATAGTAAAATAAAGTCAAACAAAGCTAATTGAATCAAATGAAAGTCAAACAAAGTCAAACATAGCTAATAGAATCAAATGAAACTCAAATGCATTCAACAAAGCTAATTGAATCAAATGAAACTCAAATGCATTAAACAAAGCTAATTGAATCAAATGAAAGTCAAATGAAGTCAAACATAGCTAATTGAATCAAGTGGAACTCAAATGCATTCAACAAAGCTAATTGAATCAAATAAAACTCAAATGCATTCAACAAAGCTAATTAAATCAAATTAAAGTAAAATGAAGTCTAACAAAACTTATTGAATCAAATGAAACTTAAATGCATTCAATGAAGCTAATTGAATCAAATAAACTTAAATGCATTCAACAAAGCTAATTGAATCAAATGAAACTCAAATGCATTCAACAAAGCTAAATATATTAAATTATAGTAAAATGAAGTCAAACAAAGCTAATTGAATCAAATGAAAGTCAAACAAAGTCAAACATAGCTAATAGAATCAAATGAACTCAAATGCATTCAACAAAGATAATTGAATCAAATAAAATTCAAATGCATTCAACAAAGTAAATTGAATCAAATGAAACACAAATGCATTCAACAAAGCTAATTGAATCAATTTAAAGTCAAATAAAGTCTAACAAAACTTATTGAATCAAATGAAACTCAAATGCATTCAACAAAGCTAATTGAATCAAATAAACTTAAATGCATTCAACAAAGCTAATTGAATCAAATGAAACTCAAATGCATTCAACAAAGCTAAATATATTAAATTATAGTAAAATGAAGTCAAACAAAGCTAATTGAATCAAATGAAAGTCAAACAAAGTCAAACATAGCTAATAGAATCAAATGAAACTCAAATGCATTCAACAAAGCTAATTGAATCAAATGAAACTCAAATGCATTAAACAAAGCTAATTGAATCAAATGAAAGTCAAATGAAGTCAAACATAGCTAATTGAATCAAGTGGAACTCAAATGCATTCAACAAAGCTAATTGAATCAAATAAAACTCAAATGCATTCAACAAAGCTAATTAAATCAAATTAAAGTAAAATGAAGTCTAACAAAACTTATTGAATCAAATGAAACTTAAATGCATTCAATGAAGCTAATTGAATCAAATGGAATTCAAATACATCAACAAAGCTAATGGAATCAAAAGAAACTCAAATGAATTCAACAAATTTAATTGTATCAAATAAAAGTCAAATGAAGTCAAATAAAGCTAATTGAATCAAATGAAACTCAAATGTATTCAACAAAGCTAATCGAATCAAATAAAACTCAAATGCATTCAACAAAGCTAATTTAATAAAATTAAAGTAAAATAAACACAAACAAAGCTAATTGAATCAAATGATGTTAAACAAAGCTATTTGCATCAAATGAAAGTCAAATGCATTCAACAAAGCTAATTGAATCAAATAAACTCAAATACATTCAGCAAAGCTAATTGAATCAAATGAAACTCAAATGCATTCAACAAAGCTAAATATATTAAATTATAGTAAAATGAAGTCAAACAAAGCTAATTGAATCAAATGAAAGTCAAACAAAGTCAAACATAGCTAATAGAATCAAATGAAACTCAAATGCATTCAACAAAGCTAATTGAATCAAATGAAACTCAAATGCATTAAACAAAGCTAATTGAATCAAATGAAAGTCAAATGAAGCCAAACAAAACTTATTGAGTCAAATGAAACTCAAATGCATTCAATAAAGCTAATTGAATCAAATGAAACTCAAATGCATTCAACAAAGCTAATTGAATCAAATTCAAGTCAAATGAAGTCAAATAAAGCTAATGGAATCAAATTCAAGTCGAATGAAGTCAAACAAAAGCTAATTGAATCAAATTCCAGTAAAATGAAGTCAAACAAATATAATTGATTCAAATTAAAGTTAAATGAAATCAAATCAAGCTAATTGAATCAAATGAAAATCAAATAAAGTCAAACATAGCTAATAGAATCAAATAAAACTCAAATGCATTCAACAAAGCTAATTAAATCAAATGAAACTGAAATGCATTCAACAAAGCTAATTGAATGAAATTAAAGTCAAATGAAGTCAATCAAAGCTAATTGTATCAAATGAAAGTCAAATGAAGTCAAATAAAGCTAATTCAATCAAATGAAACTCAAATGCATTCAACAAAAATAATTAAATCAAATAAAATTCAAATGCATTTAACAATGCTAATTGAATCAAATGAAACTCAAATGAATTCAACAAAGCTAATTCAATAAAATTAAAGTAAAATGAAATCAAACAAAGCTAATTGAATCAAATGAAACTCAAATGCATTCAACAAAGCTAATTGAATCAAATGAAACTCAAATGCATTCAACAAAGCTAATTGAATCAAATAAAAGTCAAATGAAGTCAAACAAAGCTAATTGAATCAAATGATGTCAAACAAAGCTATTTGCATCAAATGAAAGTCAAATGAAGTCTAATAAAGCTAATTGAATCAAATGAAACTCAAATGCATTCAACAAAGCTAATTGAATCAAATAAACTCAAATACATTCAACAAAGCTAATTGAATCAAATGAAACTCAAATGTATTCAACAAATCTAAATGAATTAAATTAAAGTAAAATGAAATCAAACAAAGCTAATTGAATCAAATGAAAGTCAAACAAAGTCAAACATAGCTAATAGACTCAAATGAAACTCAAATGCATTCAACAAAGCTAATTGAATCAAATGAAACTCAAATGCTTTAAACAAAGCTAATTGAATCAAATGAAAGTCAAATGAAGTCAAACATAGCTAATTGAATCAAGTGGAACTCAAATGCATTCAACAAAGCTAATTGAATCAAATAAAACTCAAATGCATTCAACAAAGCTCATTAAATCAAATTAAAGTAAAATGAAATCTAACAAAACTTATTGAATCAAATGAAACTCAAATGCATTCAATGAAGCTAATTGAATCAAAATAAAACTCAAATGCATTGAACAAAGCTAATCGAATTAAATGAAACTCAAATGCATTCAACAAAGCTAATTGAATCAAATTAACGTCAAATTAAGTCAATCAAAGCTAATTGTATCAAATGATAAAGCTAATTGAATCAAATGAAACTTAAATGCATTTAACAAAGATAATTGACTCAAATAAAATTCAAATGCATTCAACAAAGTTAATTGAATCAAATGAAACACAAATGCATTCAACAAAGCTAATTCAATCAAATTAAAGTCAAATAAAGTCTAACAAAACTTATTGAATCAAATGAAACTCAAATGCATTCAACAAAGCAAATTGAATCAAATTAAACTAAAATGAAGTCAAACAAAGCTAATTGAATCAAATAAAAGTCAAATGAAGTCAAACATATCTAATAGAATCAAATGAAATTCAAATGTATTCAACAAAGCTAATTGAGTCAAATGAAACTCAAATGCATTCTACAAAACTAATTGAATCAAATTAATTTCGAATGAAGTCAAACAAAGCTAATTGAATCACATTAAAGTTAAATGAAGTCAAACAATGCTAATTGAATCAAATGAAAGTCAAATGAAGTCAAACATAGCTAATAGAATCAAATTAAACTCAAATGCATTTAACAAAGCTAATTGAATCAATTGAAACTCAAATGCATTAAACAAAGCTAGTTGAATCCAATTCAAGTCAAATAAAGTCAAACAAAACTAATTGAATCAAATGAAATTCAAATGAAGTCAAATAAGGCTAATTGAATCAAATGAAAATCAAATGCATGCCACAAAGCTAATTGAATCAAATGAAACTCAAATACATTCAACAAACTAATTAAATCAAGTTAACGTCAAATGAAGTCACACAAAGCTAATTGAATCAAATGAAACTCAAATGCATTCAAACAAGCTAATAGAATCAAATAAAACTCAAATGAATTCAACAAAGCTAATTAAATCAAATGAAACTCAAATACATTCAACAAAGCTAATTGAATCAAATGAAACTCAAATGCATTCAACAAAGCTAATTGAATCAAATAAACTCAAATACATTCAGCAAAGCTAATTGAATCAAATGAAACTCAAATGTATTCAACAAATCTAATTGAATTAAATTAAAGTAAAATGAAGTCAAACAAAGCTAATTGAATCAAATGAAAGTCAAACAAAGTCAAACATAGCTAATAGACTCAAATGAAACTCAAATGCATTAAACAAAGCTAATTAAATCAAATAAAACTCAAATGCATTCAACAAAGTTAATTAAATCAAATGAAACTCAAATACATTCAACAAAGCTAATTGAATCAAATTAAAGTCAAATGAAGTCAAACAAAACTAATTGAATCAAATGAAACTCAAATGAATTCAACAAATTTAATTGTATCAAATAAAAGTCAAATGAAGTCAAATAAAGCTAATTGAATCAAATGAAACTCAAATGTATTCAACAAAGCTAATCGAATCAAATAAAACTCAAATGCATTCAAGCAAAGCTAATTTAATAAAATTAAAGTAAAATAAAGACAAACAAAGCTAATTGAATCAAATGATGTTAAACAAAGCTATTTGCATCAAATGAAAGTCAAATGAAGTCTAATAAAGCTAATTGAATCAAATGAAACTCAAATGCATTCAACAAAGCTAATTGAATCAAATAAACTCAAATACATTCAGCAAAGCTAATTGAATCAAATGAAACTCAAATGTATTCAACAAAGCTAATTGAATTAAATTAAAGAAAAATGAAGTCAAACAAAGCTAATTGAATCAAATGAAAGTCAAACAAAGTCAAACATAGCTAATAGAATCAAATGAAACTCAAATGCATTAAACAAAGCTAATTGAATCAAATGAAAGTCAATTGAAGTCAAACATAACTAATTGAATCAAGTAGAACTCAAATGCATTCAACAAAGCTAGTTGAATTAAATAAAACTCACATGCATTCAACAAAGCTAATTAAATCAAATTCAAGTCAAATGAAATCAAACAAAGTTAATTGAATTAAATGAAAGTTAATTGAAGTCAAATAAAGCTAATTGAATCAAATGAAACTAAAATGCATTCAACAAAGCTAATTGAATCAAATGAAACTCAAATGCATTCAACAAAGCTAATTGAATCAAATTAAAGTCAAATGAAGTAAAACAAAACTAATTGAATCAAATGAAACACAAATGTATTCAATAAAGCTAATAGAATCAAAGTAAAATCAAATGCATTCAACAAAGCTAATTGAATCAAATTTAAGTAAAATAAAGTCAAACAAAGCTAATTGAATCAAATTTAAGTCAAATGAAGTTAAACAAAGCTAATTGAATTATTTTTCAAGTCAAATGAAGTCAAACAAATATAATTGAATAAAATTAAAGTTAAATGAAGTCAAACCAAGCTAATTGAATCAAATGAAAGTCAAATAAAGTCAAATATAGCTAATAGAATCAAATTAAACTCAAATGCATTCAACAAAGCTAATTGAATCAAAAGAAACTCAAATGCATTCAACAAAGCTAATTGAATCAAATTAAAGTTAAATAAAGTCAATCAAAGCTAATTGTATCAAATGATAAAGCTAATTGAATCTAATGAAACTTAAATGCATTCAACAACGCTAATTAAATCAAATAAAATTCAAATGCATTCAACAAAATTAATTAAATCAAATGAAACTCAAATGCATTCAACAAAGTGAATTGAATCAAATTATAGTCAAATGAAGTCTAACAAAACTTATTGAATCAAATGAAACTCAAATGAATTCAATAAAGCTAATTGAATCAAATTAAACTCAAATGCATTCAACAAAGCTAATTGAATCAAATGAAACTCAAATGCATTCAACAAAGCTAATTCAATCAAATTAAAGTCAAATGAAGTCAATCAAAGCTAATTGTATCAAATGATAAAGCTAATTGAATCAAAAGAAACTCAAATGCATTCAATAAAGCTAATAGAATCAAAATAAAACTCAAATGCATTCAACAAAGCTAATTGAATCAAATTTAAGTAAAATAAATTCAAACAAAGCTAATTGAATCAAATTCAAGTCAAATGAAGTCAAGCAAATCTAATTGAATCAAATTCAATTCAAATGAAGTCAAACATAGCTAATTGATTCAAATAAAACTCAAATTCATTCAACAAAGCTAATGGAATCAAAAGAAACTCAAATGAATTCAGCAAAGCTAATTGTATCAAATAAAAGTCAAATGAAGTCATATAAAGCTAATTGAATCAAATGAAAGTCAAATGTATTCAACAAAGCTAATCGAATCAAATAAAACTCAAATGCATTCAACAAAGCTAATTGAATAAAATTAAAGTAAAATGAAGTCAAACAAAGCTAATTGAATCAAATGATGTAAAACAATGCTATTTGTAACAAATGAAAGTCAAATGAAGTCTAATAAAGCTAATTGAATCAAATGAAACTCAAATGCATTCAATAAAGCTAATTGAATCAAATAAACTTAAATGCATTCAACAAAGCTAATTGAATCAAATGAAACTCAAATGCATTCAACAAAGCTAAATGAATTAAATTATAGTAAAATAAAATCAAACAAAGCTAATTGAATCAAATGAAAGTCAAACAAAGTCAAACATAGCTAATAGAATCAAATGAAACTCAAATGCATTCAACAAAGCTAATTGAATCAAATGAAACTCAAATGCATTAAACAAAGCTAATTGAATCAAATGAAAGTCAAATGAAGTCAAACATAGCTAATTGAATCAAGTGGAACTCAAATGCATTCAACAAAGCTAATTGAATCAAATAAAACTCAAATGCATTCAACAAAGCTCATTAAATCAAATTAAAGTAAAATGAAGTCTAACAAAACTTATTGAATCAAATGAAACTCAAATGCATTCAATGAAGCTAATTGAATCAAAATAAAACTCAAATGCATTGAACAAAGCTAATCGAATTAAATGAAACTCAAATGCATTCAACAAAGCTAATTGAATCAAATTAACGTCAAATTAAGTCAATCAAAGCTAATTGTATCAAATGATAAAGCTAATTGAATCAAATGAAACTTAAATGCATTCAACAATGATAATTGACTCAAATAAAATTCAAATGCATTCAACAAAGTTAATTGAATCAAATGAAACACAAATGCATTCAACAAAGCTAATTGAATCAATTTAAAGTCAAATAAAGTCTAACAAAACTTATTGAATCAAATGAAACTCAAATGCATTCAATAAAGCAAATTGAATCAAATTAAAGTAAAATGAAGTCAAACAAAGCTAATTGAATCAAATAAAAGTCAAATGAAGTTAAACATATCTAATAGAATCAAATGAAATTCAAATGTATTCAACAAAGCTAATTGAGTAAAATGAAACTCAAATGCATTCTACAAAACTAATTGAATCAAATTAATGTCGAATGAAGTCAAACAAAGCTAATTGAATCAAATTAAAGTTAAATGAAGTCAAACAATGCTAATTGAATCAAATGAAAGTCAAATGAAGTCAAACATAGCTAATAGAATCAAATTAAACTCAAATGCATTTAACAAAGCTAATTGAATCAATTGAAACTCAAATGCATTAAACAAAGCTAGTTGAATCCAATTCAAGTCAAATAAAGTCAAACAAAACTAATTGAATCAAATGAAATTCAAATGAAGTCAAATAAGGCTAATTGAATCAAATGAAAATCAAATGCATGCCACAAAGCTAATTGAATCAACTGAAACTCAAATACATTCAACAAACTAATTAAATCAAGTTAACGTCAAATGAAGTCACACAAAGCTAATTGAATCAAATGAAAGTCAAATGGATTCAAACACAGCTAATGGAATCAAATAAAACTCAAATGAATTCAACAAAGCTAATTAAATCAAATGAAACTCAAATACATTCAACAAAGCTAATTGAATCAAATGAAACTCAAATGCATTCAACAAAGCTAATTGAATCAAATGAAACTCAAATGCATTCAACAAAGCTAATTGAATCAAATGAAACTCAAATGTATTCAAGAAATCTAATTGAATTAAATTAAAGTAAAATGAAGTCAAACAAAGCTAATTGAATCAAATGAAAGTCAAACAAAGTCAAACATAGCTAATAGACTCAAATGAAACTCAAATGCATTAAACAAAGCTAATTAAATCAAATAAAACTAAAATGCATTCAACAAAGGTAATTAAATCAAATGAAACTCAAATGCATTCAACAAAGCTAATTGAATCAAATTAAAGTCAAATGAAGTCAAACAAAACTAATTGAATCAAATGAAACTCAAATGAATTCAACAAATTTAATTGTATCAAATAAAAGTCAAATGAAGTCAAATAAAGCTAATTGAATCAAATGAAACTCAAATGTATTCAACAAAGCTAATCGAATCAAATAAAACTCAAATGCATTCAACAAAGCTAATTTAATAAAATTAAAGTAAAATAAAGACAAACAAAGCTAATTGAATCAAATGATGTTAAACAAAGCTATTTGCATCAAATGAAAGTCAAATGAAGTCTAATAAAGCTAATTGAATCAAATGAAACTCAAATGCATTCAACAAAGCTAATTGAATCAAATAAACTCAAATACATTCAGCAAAGCTAATTGAATCAAATGAAACTCAAATGTATTCAACAAAGCTAATTGAATTAAATTAAAGTAAAATGAAGTCAAACAAAGCTAATTGAATCAAATGAAAGTCAAACAAAGTCAAACATAGCTAATAGAATCAAATGAAACTCAAATGCATTAAACAAAGCTAATTGAATCAAATGAAAGTCAATTGAAGTCAAACATAGCTAATTGAATCAAGTAGAACTCAAATGCATTCAACAAAGCTAGTTGAATTAAATAAAACTCACATGCATTCAACAAAGCTAATTAAATCAAATTCAAGTCAAATGAAATCAAACAAAGTTAATTGAATTAAATGAAAGTTAATTGAAGTCAAATAAAGCTAATTGAATCAAATGAAACTCAAATGCATTCAACAAAGCTAATTGAATCAAATAAAACTCAAATGCATTCAACAAAGCTAATTGAATCAAATGAAACTCAAATGCATTCAACAAAGCTAATTGAATTAAATTAAAGTCAAATGAAGTAAAACAAAACTAATTGAATCAAATGAAACACAAATGCATTCAATAAAGCTAATAGAATCAAAATAAAATCAAATGCATTCAACAAAGCTAATTGAATCAAATTTAAGTAAAATAAAGTCAAACAAAGCTAATTGAATCAAATTTAAGTCAAATGAAGTCAAACAAAGCTAATTGAATTATTTTTCAAGTCAAATGAAGTCAAACAAATATAATTGAATAAAATTAAAGTTAAATGAAGTCGAAACCAAGCTAATTGAATCAAATGAAAGTCAAATAAAGTCAAATATAGCTAATAGAATCAAATTAATCTCAAATGCATTCAACAAAGCTAATTGAATCAAAAGAAACTCAAATGCATTCAACAAAGCTAATTGAATCAAATTAAAGTTAAATAAAGTCAATCAAAGCTAATTGTATCAAATGATAAAGCTAATTGAATCTAATGAAACTTAAATGCATTCAACAACGATAATTAAATCAAATAAAATTCAAATGCATTCAACAAAATTAATTAAATCAAATGAAACTCAAATGCATTCAACAAAGCGAATTGAATCAAATTATAGTCAAATGAAGTCTAACAAAACTTATTGAATCAAATGAAACTCAAATGAATTCAATAAAGCTAATTGAATCAAATTAAACTCAAATGCATTCAACAAAGCTAATTGAATCAAATGAAACTCAAATGCATTCAACAAAGCTAATTCAATCAAATTAAAGTCAAATGAAGTCAATCAAAGCTAATTGTATCAAATGATAAAGCTAATTGAATCAAATGAAACTCAAATGCATTCAATAAAGCTAATAGAATCAAAATAAAACTCAAATGCATTCAACAAAGCTAATTGAATCAAATTTAAGTAAAATAAATTCAAACAAAGCTAATTGAATCAAATTCAAGTCAAATGAAGTCAAACAAATCTAATTGAATCAAATTCAATTCAAATGAAGTCAAACATAGCTAATTGAATCAAATAGAACTCAAATTCATTCAACAAAGCTAATGGAATCAAAAGAAACTCAAATGAATTCAAGGAAAGCTAATTGTATCAAATAAAAGTCAAATGAAGTCATATAAAGCTAATTGAATCAAATGAAACTCAAATGTATTCAACAAAGCTAATTGAATCAAATGAAACTCAAATGCATTCAACAAAGCTAATTGAATAAAATTAAAGTAAAATGAAGTCAAACAAAGCTAATTGAATCAAATGATGTAAAACAATGCTATTTGTAACAAATGAAAGTCATATGAAGTCTAATAAAGCTAATTGAATCAAATGAAACTCAAATGCATTCAATAAAGCTAATTGAATCAAATGAAACTCAAATGCATTCAATAAAGCTAATTGAATCAAATAAACTTAAATGCATTCAACAAAGCTAATTGAATCAAATGAAACTCAAATGCATTCAACAAAGCTAAATGAATTAAATTATAGTAAAATGAAATCAAACAAAGCTAATTGAATCAAATGAAAGTCAAACAAAGTCAAACATAGCTAATAGAATCAAATGAAACTCAAATGCATTCAACAAAGCTAATTGAATCAAATGAAACTCAAATGCATTAAACAAAGCTAATTGAATCAAATGAAAGTCAAATGAAGTCAAACATAGCTAATTGAATCAAGTGGAACTCAAATGCATTCAACAAAGCTAATTGAATCAAATAAAACTCAAATGCATTCAACAAAGCTAATTAAATCAAATTAAAGTAAAATGAAGTCTAACAAAACTTATTGAATCAAATGAAACTCAAATGCATTCAATGAAGCTAATTGAATCAAAATAAAACTCAAATGCATTGAACAAAGCTAATTGAATTCAATGAAACTCAAATGCATTCAACAAAGCTAATTGAATCAAATTAACGTCAAATTAAGTCAATCAAAGCTAATTGTATCAAATGATAAAGCTAATTGAATCAAATGAAACTTAAATGCATTCAACAAAGATAATTGACTCAAATAAAATTCAAATGCATTCAACAAAGTTAATTGAATCAAATGAAACACAAATGCATTCAACAAAGCTAATTGAATCAAATTTAAAGTCAAATAAAGTCTAACAAAACTTATTGAATCAAATGAAACTCAAATGCATTCAATAAAGCAAATTTAATCAAATTAAAGTAAAATGAAGTCAAACAAAGCTAATTGAATCAAATAAAAGTCAAATGAAGTTAAACATATCTAAAAGAATCAAATGAAATTCAAATGTATTCAACAAAGCTAATTGAGTCAAATGAAACTCAAATGCATTCTACAAAACTAATTGAATCAAATTAATGTCGAATGAAGTCAAACAAAGCTAATTGAATCAAATTAAAGTTAAATGAAGTCAAACAATGCTAATTGAATCAAATGAAAGTCAAATGAAGTCAAACATAGCTAATAGAATCAAATTAAACTCAAATGCATTTAACAAAGCTAATTGAATCAATTGAAACTCAAATGCATTAAACAAAGCTAGTTGAATCCAATTCAAGTCAAATAAAGTCAAACAAAACTAATTGAATCAAATGAAATTCAAATGAAGTCAAATAAGGCTAATTGAATCAAATGAAAATCAAATGCATGCCACAAAGCTAATTGAATCAACTGAAACTCAAATACATTCAACAAACTAATTAAATCAAGTTAACGTCAAATGAAGTCACACAAAGCTAATTGAATCAAATGAAAGTCAAATGGATTCAAACACAGCTAATAGAATCAAATAAAACTCAAATGAATTCAACAAAGCTAATTAAATCAAATGAAACTCAAATACATTCAACAAAGCTAATTGAATCAAATGAAACTCAAATGCATTCAACAAAGCTAATTGAATCAAATAAACTCAAATACATTCAAGCAAAGCTAATTGAATCAAATGAAACTCAAATGTATTCAACAAATCTAATTGAATTAAATTAAAGTAAAATGAAGTCAAACAAAGCTAATTGAATCAAATGAAAGTCATACAAAGCTAATTGAATCAAATGAAACTCAAATGCATTAAACAAAGCTAATTAAATGATGCAAGTTGGACTATCTTTAATCGCTTTCTTAGGATGTTGCATGGTTTTACTTTACTCCTAAAGTAGAGGTTTTACATGTAACTAAAAATATGTCTTATGATTGTTAGTTAAGTTAGTTATTTCAAATATTGGTTGTAATAATGTCCGAAAATCTTAGAGTATTTCGGTTCATTGGAGTCTAGTTGTCAAGAGTTGTATTTTAGGAAAGTTACCTTAAGTTGGGAAGAGCTAGAGTGGCGTGCAAGGTGAGCATTGTAGCCGTGTGTTTTGGTGTAATTAAGGAAGGTATTGCATATCTTTCCTTAAGTTTTTGTTTCCTTAACAATTTCCTAGATTCTAGGCTAGAATTAAGGAAGGATACTTTCCTAATTTCCTTAGTGTGGGACGTGTGGTGTAAGAGTCTTGGAGAGCAAGGTTTTCTTGCCTCTTCTACTATAAATAAAGGTGCCTATCCTCCTAAAAAGAGGTAGACTGATTTTGAGAATTGTGAGCGTTGCTTATTTCGGTTGTTAACCAAAACAATACTTGTTGCGACTTGTATTCATCTTCTAATTGCGATTAGGAAGAGACCCTCTAATTCCTGCGAGAATCAAGAGTACTATCCTTGTTTTTATTTCTTATTTTCAGCATTCATTCATAATAAAAACATAAAAAGACGTCACTTAAAACTAGGTTAAAGTTTGTGAATTTTCGGATTCGAAATTCATATCATTAAATCAAATAAAACTCAAATGCATTCAACAAAGCTAATTAAATCAAATGAAACTCAAATGCATTCAACAAAGCTAATTGAATCAAATTAAAGTCAAATGAAGTCAAACAAAACTAATTGAATCAAATGAAACACATATGCATTCAATAAAGCTAATAGAATCAAAATAAAATCAAATGCATTCAACAAAGCTAATTGAATCAAATTTAAGTAAAATAAAGTCAAACAAAGCTAATTGAATCAAATTTAAGTCAAATGAAGTCAAACAAAGCTAATTGAATTAATTTTCAAGTCAAATGAAGTCAAACAAATATAATTGAATAAAATTAAAGTTAAATGAAGTCAAACCAAGCTAATTGAATCAAATGAAAGTCAAATAAAGTCAAATATAGCTAATAGAATCAAATTAAACTCAAATGCATTCAACAAAGCTAATTGAATCAAAAGAAACTCAAATGCATTCAACAAAGCTAATTGAATCAAATTAAAGTTAAATAAAGTCAATCAAAGCTAATTGTATCAAATGATAAAGCTAATTGAATCTAATGAAACTTAAATGCATTCAACAACGATAATTAAATCAAATAAAATTCAAATGCATTCAACAAAGTTAATTAAATCAAATGAAACTCAAATGCATTCAACAAAGCGAATTGAATCAAATTATAGTCAAATGAAGTCTAACAAAACTTATTGAATCAAATGAAACTCAAATGCATTCAATAAAGCTAATTGAATCAAATTAAACTCAAATGCATTCAACAAAGCTAATTGAATGAAATGAAACTCAAATGCATTCAACAAAGCTAATTGAATCAAATGAAACTCAAATGCATTCAACAAAGCTAATTGAATCAAATTAAAGTCAAATGAAGTCAATCAAAGCTAATTGTATCAAATGATAAAGCTAATTGAATCAAATGAAACTCAAATGCATTCAACAAAGATAATTGAATCAAATAAAATTCAAATGCATTCAACAAAGTTAATTGAATCAAATGAAAGTCAAATGCATACCACAAAGCTAATTGAATCAAATTAAAGTCAAAAGAAGTAAAACAAAACTTATTGAATCAAATGAAACTCTAATGCATTCAATAAAGCTAATAGAATCAAAATAAAACTCAAATGCATTCAACAAAGCTAATTGAATCAAATTTAAGTAAAATGAAGTCAAACAAATCTAATTGAATCAAATTCAATTCAAATGAAGTCAAACATAGCTAATTGAATCAAATAGAACTCAAATTCATTCAACAAAGCTAATGGAATTAAAAGAAACTCAAATGAATTCAGCAAAGCTAATTGTATCAAATGAAAGTCAAATGAAGTCATATAAAGCTAATTGAATCAAATGAAACTCAAATGTATTCAACAAAGCTAATCGAATCAAATAAAACTCAAATGCATTCAACAAAGCTAATTGAATAAAATTAAAGTAAAATGAAGTCAAACAAAGCTAATTGAATCAAATGATGTAAAACAATGCTATTTGTATCAAATGAAAGTCAAATGAAGTCTAATAAAGCTAATTGAATCAAATGAAACTCAAAAGCATTCAATAAAGCTAATTGAATCAAATAAACTTAAATGCATTCAACAAAGCTAATTGAATCAAATGAAACTCAAATGCATTCAACAAAGCTAAATATATTAAATTATAGTAAAATGAAGTTCAAACAAAGCTAATTGAATCAAATGAAAGTCAAACAAAGTCAAACATAGCTAATAGAATCAAATGAAACTCAAATGCATTCAACAAAGCTAATTGAATCAAATGAAACTCAAATGCATTAAACAAAGCTAATTGAATCAAATGAAAGTCAAATGAAGTCAAACATAGCTAATTGAATCAAGTGGAACTCAAATGCATTCAACAAAGCTAATTGAATCAAATAAAACTCAAATGCATTCAACAAAGCTAATTGAATCAAATTAAACTCAAATGCATTCAACAAAGCTAATTGAATCAAATTAAAGTCAAATGAAGTAAAACAAAACTAATTGAATCAAATGAAACACAAATGCATTCAATAAAGCTAATAGAATCAAAATAAAATCAAATGCATTCAACAAATCTAATTGAATCAAATTTAAGTAAAATAAAGTCAAACAAAGCTAATTGAATCAAATTTAAGTCAAATGAAGTCAAACAAAGCTAATTGAATTATTTTTCAAGTCAAATGAAGTCAAACAAATATAATTGAATAAAATTAAAGTTAAATGAAGTCAAACCAAGCTAATTGAATCAAATGAAAGTCAAATAAAATCAAATATAGCTAATAGAATCAAATTAAACTCAAATGCATTCAACAAAGCTAATTGAATCAAAAGAAACTCAAATGCATTCAACAAAGCTAATTGAATCAAATTAAAGTTAAATAAAGTCAATCAAAGCTAATTGTATCAAATGATAAAGCTAATTGAATCTAATGAAACTTAAATGCATTCAACAACGATAATTAAATCAAATAAAATTCAAATGCATTCAACAAAGTTAATTAAATCAAATGAAACTCAAATGCATTCAACAAAGCGAATTGAATCAAATTATAGTCAAATGAAGTCTAACAAAACTTATTGAATCAAATGAAACTCAAATGAATTCAATAAAGCTAATTGAATCAAATTAAACTCAAATGCATTCAACAAAGCTAATTGAATCAAATGAAACTCAAATGCATTCAACAAAGCTAATTGAATCAAATTAAAGTCAAATGAAGTCAATCAAAGCTAATTGTGTCAAATGATAAAGCTAATTGAATCAAATGAAACTCAAATGCATTCAACAAAAATAATTGAATCAAATAAAATTCAAATGCATTCAACAAAGTTAATTGAATCAAATGAAAGTCAAATGCATTCAACAAAGCTAATTGAATCAAATTAAAGTCAAATGAAGTCAAACAAAACTTATTGAATCAAATGAAACTCAAATGCATTCAATAAAGCTAATAGAATCAAAATAAAACTCAAATGCATTCAACAAAGCTAATTGAATCAAATTTAAGTAAAATAAATTCAAACAAAGCTAATTGAATCGAGATTCAAGTCAAATGAAGTCAAACAAATCTAATTGAATCAAATTCAATTCAAATGAAGTCGAAACATAGCTAATTGAATCAAATAGAACTCAATGCATTCAACAAAGCTAATGGAACCAAAAGAAACTCAAATGAATTCAACAAAGCTAATTGTATCAAATAAAAGTCAAAAGAAGTCATATAAAGCTAACTGAATGAAATGAAACTCAAATGTATTCAACAAAGCTAATCGAATCAAATAAAACTCAAATGCATTCAACAAAGCTAATTGAATAAAATTAAAGTAAAATGAAGTCAAACAAAGCTAATTGAATCAAATGATGTAAAACAATGCTATTTGTATCAAATGAAAGTCAAATAAAGTCTAATAAAGCTAATTGAATCAAATGAAACTCAAATGCATTCAATAAAGCTAATTGAATCAAATAAACTTAAATGCATTCAACAAAGCTAATTGAATCAAATGAAACTCAAATGCATTCAACAAAGCTAAATGAATTAAATTATAGTAAAATGAAATCAAACAAAGCTAATTGAATCAAATGAAAGTCAAACAAAGTCAAACATAGCTAATAGAATCAAATGAAACTCAAATGCATTCAACAAAGCTAATTGAATCAAATGAAACTCAAATGCATTAAACAAAGCTAATTGAATCAAATGAAAGTCAAATGAAGTCAAACATAGCTAATTGAATCAAGTGGAACTCAAATGCATTCAACAAAGCTAATTGAATCAAATAAAACTCAAATGCATTCAACAAAGCTAATTAAATCAAATTAAAGTAAAATGAAGTCTAACAAAACTTATTGAATCAAATGAAACTCAAATGCATTCAATAAAGCTAATTGAATCAAATTAAACTCAAATGCATTCAACAAAGCTAATTGAATCAAAAGAAACTCAAATGCATTCAACAAAGCTAATTGAATCAAATTAAAGTTAAATTAAAGTCAATCAAAGCTAATTGTATCAAATGATTAAAGCAAATTGAATCTAATGAAACTTAAATGCATTCAACAACGATAATTAAATCAAATAAAATTCAAATGCATTCAACAAAGTTAATTAAATCAAATGAAACTCAAAATGCATTCAACAAAGCTAATTGAATCAAATTATAGTCAAATGAAGTCCAACAAAACTTATTGAATCAAATGAAACTCAAATGCATTCAATAAAGCTAATTGAATCAAATTAAACTCAAATGCATTCAACAAAGCTAATTGAATCAAATGAAACTCAAATGCATTCAACAAAGCTAATTGAATCAAATTAAAGTCAAATGAATTCAATCAAAGCTAATTGTATCAAATGATAAAGCTAATTGAATCAAATGAAACTCAAAATGCATTCAACAAAGCTAATTGAATCAAATAAAATTCAAATGCATTCAACAAAGTTAATTGAATCAAATGAAAGTCAAATGCATTCAACAAAGCTAATTGAATCAAATTAAAGTCAAATGAAGTCAAACAAAACTTATTGAATCAAATGAAACTCAAATGCATTCAATAATGTTAATAGAATCAAAATAAAACTCAAATGCATTCAACAAAGCTAATTGAATCAAATTTAAGTCAAATTAATTCAAACAAAGCTAATTGAATCAAATTAAAGTCAAAATGAAGTCAAACAAATCTAATTGAATCAAATTCAATTCAAATGAAGTCAAACATAGCTAATTGAATCAAATAGAACTCAAATTCATTCAACAAAGCTAATGGAATCAAAAGAAACTCAAATGAATTCAAACAAAGCTAATTGTATCAAATAAAAGTCAAATGAAGTCATATAAAGCTAATTGAATCAAATGAAACTCAAATGTATTCAACAAAGCTAATCGAATCAAATGAAACTCAAATGCATTCAACAAAGCTAATTGAATCAAATTAAAGTAAAATGAAGTCAAACAAAGCTAATTGAATCAAATGATGTAACAATGCTATTTGTATCAAATGAAAGTCAAATGAAGTCTAATAAAGCTAATTGAATCAAATGAAACTCAAATGCATTCAATAAAGCTAATTGAATCAAATGAAACTTAAATGCATTCAACAAAGCTAATTGAATCAAATGAAACTCAAATGCATTCAACAAAGCTAAATATATTAAATTATAGTAAAATGAAGTCAAACAAAGCTAATTGAATCAAATGAAAGTCAAACAAAGTCAAACATAGCTAATAGAATCAAATGAAACTCAAATGCATTCAACAAAGCTAATTGAATCAAATGAAACTCAAATGCATTAAACAAAGCTAATTGAATCAAATGAAAGTCAAATGAAGTCAAACATAGCTAATTGAATCAAGTGGAACTCAAATGCATTCAACAAAGCTAATTGAATCAAATAAAACTCAAATGCATTCAACAAAGCTAATTAAATCAAATTAAAGTAAAATGAAGTCTAACAAATGATACAAGTCAAGGTCAAGGTCAAGCTCCAAATGATCCGATTTGTTTAGTCCTTGAAGTGTTCGGGTTCAAGTTAAATTCAAACTCCTCATTTGTGTCATTTCTTAAATGGGACGATGATTCCATTGATGAAGCTTGAAGGTGACACCATTTCTAGAGTCTTAGTTATTTTAATTAAGTCTTAAATAAAGGTCCGAAAATATCTTGTGATATTTCGGCCAATTTAGGCGTGTCTTAGGCGTGTGGATTTGGCTCCTTGTGCTCCAAGGTTGCAAGTTGTCATTGAGTTGTAATACTTTCCTTATTTCTTGGTTTCCTTATGTATTTAGGCGTGTGAAGGGGGGATTGGGGGGCTGATTTGGTTGTTTCCTTATTTACTCCTTTATTCTCTCCTAGAATCAAGGGATTAAGATGTAAGGAATTAAGGAATGTTTCCTTAATTCTTATGGCCGATTTTCGGCCCTTGCTTGGTCCTTGGAGGACAAGTTTATTCTATTATAAATAATAGTTCCATGCTATCATTCAAGGCATGTGAGATTTACCTAAAAACTTTGTTATTGAATTTAATTGTGTGATCAATTACTTTCGGCCATTAAGTCAATTTTCGGGAGTGATTATTTACTTAGTGTTTAATCTACTTTATTCCGGGAGTGGTTTAAAGTGAGATTAAGAGTTAATTAAAATAATCGGGAGTGTTTATTTTAATTATCATATCCGGTGACTTAAGACATAAATTTTCGGACTTCATTCATTATTCAAGTTCGAACCTTTGCTCGGAATTCTTGGTTGCTCTTTCGACTCTTTGGACGTGCAATCATATCGGTTTGGTATCGAATTTTTCCAGGAGGGTGAGGATAGAAGGGATTCTCCTTTCATTGGTAAGTGCTTCTACTTTGTTCGATCCTTTGTTGGGGTTTTGTGTGGTTGTGGCTTGCTATTTGAGTTATAATGTCCGAATTTGCTTGAAATAAAAGCTCTTATTGAGAAAATTCATAACACTCAATTAGAGGAAAAGGAGAAAACGGCAAGATTAACAGTAGCTCATAACATTCTTGCGGGTAAAGTGAACAATAAAAACGACCCTAATCACATTGACTATGAATCTGATGTTGAGGAGGTTAAAATTGTTAAACCGACTTATGATAATGATAGGGGATTAAACTAGATGATTTTACTTGGTGATTCTAGTCCCGAGGATTTACTTGAATGGATTCGTCAACTTGAGAAAATTTGTGATTATAAGGGATTTGATGATGAGAAACGTTTTAAAATTGCCACCATTAGACTAACTAAGTATCTTTGGAATTTGGTTAGAGAGTCTAAAGGCAAAAAAGGGCGAGACTTGGGAAACCTAAGCTTAAAAGTTGGACTAAGCTTAAAAGGAAATTGCATGAGAAGTTTGTTCCAAGTGATTTTATTCAAAGGCAATATATGAGAAAGAATTCTTTGACTCAAGATGTGTCAAGCGTGCATGATTATATGGTTGAATTTGACAAGTTATGTTTGATTTGTGATGTTGATGAAGTCGAACAAGAAAAATTGCTAGGTTTGTTAATGGACTTAATAAATCTATTGCTAGAAAGGTTGATGTGTCGAATTATAGCACTTTTGATGATGTGTGTCGATTGGCTTTAAAATTTGAAAGGCATGAATTGGATGAAAAGAAATCATATGGGGGAAAATTCGGCCATAATAAACCCAATTCTTCTTCTTCTTTCGTCCCTTCTTCTTCTAATTCTTCTAAACCCTTTGAAAAGAAAGATAATCCTTCTAAAAGGGGAACCAAAGGGAGAACGACCTAAGTTGGTGATTTCTAAGGAAAAGTGGGAAGAAACCCGAAAGTGTTTTAAGTGTCAAGGAAGGGGTCATATTGCTAGTAGTTGTCCATCTAGAAAAACCCTAACTTTGAGACAATACATGACCATAGAAGAGGAGGAGAGAACTTATGACTATGTGTATGAAGAGGAGGAATGTGAAAGTGTTGATAATGAGATTGCATATGCCGAAGATGAGTCTAGGATGCTTGGGGTTATTAGGAGAACTTTGCATGTTGATCATTCTCCTAACCATGATCAAAGAGAAAACTTGTTTCATACTAGATGTCGAATTGGTGAGTTTACATGTAATGTGATTATTGACAGTGGTTCATGTACGAATGTGGTTGCTTCTAATGTGGTTTCTAAGTTGAATTTGATTGTTAGAGACCATCCACATCCTTATAAGTTGAGTTGGTTGGATGACAAAACGGGTTTGTTGGTGAAAAAGCAAGCTCTTGTGTCGTTTTCTATGGGGGTTACAAAGATGAGTTGTGGGGTGATGTTCTACCCATGAGTGCTTGTCATCTTCTTCTTGGTAGACCTTGGCAATATGATCGAAAAGTTGTTCATGAAGGTGAAACCAATGTGTACACGGTTTTGATGGGTTCTAAAAAGATTCGGTTGGTTCCTTTGTCTCCTAGTTCCATGGCACCCAAGAAGGTGGTTGAAACGAAACAAAACTTGTTTCTTTCGGCCAAAGAATTCGAGAAAGAGGTAGAATTGGAAGGACATTGTTATGCTTTATGTGTTAAACTTGCTTTGACTAATGATGTTTCTTCTAGTAATCCGAAACTTGCAGCTCTATTGGACGAATTTTGTGATGTTTTTCCGGAGGAATTACCTCAAGGATTACCACCATTGAGAGGCATTGAGCATGCCATTGATCTTGTACCGGGCGCACCTTTGCCAAATAAGCCGGCATATAGATGTGATCCCGTAGCTTCTAAGGAGCTACAAAAGCAAATTGAAGAGTTGATTGACCGAGGCTATGTAAGAGAAAGCATGAGTCCATGTGCCGTTCCCGCTTTGCTTGTTCCTAAGAAAGATGGTACTTGGAGGATGTGTATTGATAGTAGAGCCGTCAACAACATAACAATCAAGTATCGTTTTCCTATGCCTAGATTAGAGGACATGCTTGATGAGCTACATGGAGCTTCGATTTTTTCGAAGATTGATTTGAGGAGTGGTTATCATCAAATGAGAATTCGGGAAGGAGATGAATGGAAAACCGCTTTCAAGACCAAACAAGGTCTATATGAGTGGATGGTGATGCCCTTTGGTCTTTGCAATGCTCCTAGTTCTTTTATGAGGCTTATGAACGAGGTACTACGTCCCTTTCTTAACAAGTTTATTGTTGTCTATCTAGATGATATTCTTGTATATAGTACTAGTGTTGAGTCTCATTTACTTCACTTGAGAGCTTTATTTGAAAAATTAAGAGAGCAAAAGTTGTATGGAAAAATGGAAAAGTGTGATTTTCTTGTTCCTAGTATTGCTTTTCTTGGTTACATTGTGTCTAGGGATGGAGTTCATGTGGATCCGGAAAAAGTCAAGGCCATGTCATCATGGTTGGCGCCTACAAGTGCTCATGAATACCGAAGCTTTTATGGTCTAGCTTCCTTTTATAGAAGATTCATCCGAAATTTCTCAACTATCATGACACCAATCACGGATTTGATGAAGAAAGGGGAGTTTTCATGGAACTCTCATGCTCAAAAGGCGTTTGATGAAGTCAAGGAGCTACTTTGCAACGCTCCTATCCTTGCCTTCCCGGATTTCAACAAGTTGTTCGAGGTTGAATGTGATGCTAGTGGACTTGGTGTTGGGGCGGTTTTGCTTCAAGAAAGGAGGCCCATTGCCTACTTTAGTGAGAAGTTAAGTGGCGCCAAACTCAACTACTCCAACTATGATCGTGAATTCTATGCAATTGTGAGAGCCTTGGATCATTGGTCTCATTACTTGAGGCCCAAGCCTTTCATTCTTCATTCGGATCATGAAGCACTCAAATACATCCATGGACAACAAAAGCTCAACCATAGACATGCCAAGTGGGTTGAATTCCTACAAGCCTTCACATTTTCATCTAAGTACAAGGAAGGTAAGAGTAACATTGTTGCGGATGCCCTTTCTAGGCGTTCCTATCTTTTGGCCATGGTTGATGCAAGGGTGTTGGGATTTGAACACTTAAAGGATTTATATGTTGATGATGATGATTTTCGTGAGTCCTTTAAGAGTCCTAATGGCTTGTTTGTGTTACAAGAGGTTTTTTGTTCAAGGGGAACAAGCTATGCATTCCTAAGAGTGGCGTGAGGGAGTTGCTTGTGAGAGAAGTCCATAGTGGAGGGGTGGCTGGTCATTTTGGCGTTCAAAAGACATTAGACACTTTGAATGAGAGTTTTTATTGGCCTAACATGATGAAGGATGTTCATATGGTGGTTAGTAAGTGTGCTACTTGTCAAAGGTCGAAGAGTACCTTCCATAAAGGCCTTTATACTCCATTACCCGTACCTCGATACGCCTTGGGATAGTGTGAGTATGGATTTCATTGTAGGATTACCAAGAACTCAAAGGGGGAAAGACGCAATTATGGTGGTGGTGGATCGTTTTTCGAAAATGGCTCATTTTGTTCCTATGCATAAACCGATGATGCTTTGCATGTGGCGGATTTGTACTTCAAGGAGATCATTCGATTGCATGGTATTCCTAGAAGTATTGTTAGTGATCGTGATACAAAGTTCCTTAGTCATTTTTGGAGGAGCTTATGGAAGATGGTGGGAACTAAGTTACTCTTTAGCACAAGTCATCATCCTCAAACGGATGGTCAAACTGAAGTAACTAATAGAACTCTTGGAGCTTTGCTACGTGGCTTGGTGAGTAAGACACAAAAGGATTGGGATATAAAGCTAGCTCACGCCGAGTTTGCTTATAATCGAGCTCATTCTTCTACTACTTCTAAGTCTCCATTTGAGGTGGTCTATGGTATCAATCCTTTCCTTCCTATTGATTTTGTGTCACTAACTAAATCTGAAATTCATGTTGATTCAAAGAAGAGGTTGGAAGCCTTTAAGAAGACTTGTGAGCAAGTGAAAGCACGAATTGAGAAGATGAATACTCAATACAAAGAACGAGCCAACAAGAATAGAAGACAACCGAAATTTCGGATTGGCGATTTGGTTTGGATTCATTTGAGGAAGGAAGCGGTTTCCAAGTAGAAGGAAGAACAAGCTTATGCCTAGAGGCGATGGTCCATTCAAAGTTATTGATGTGATTAATGAAAGTGCTTATAAGATCGAGCTTCCAAGTGATTATGGAGGTGTGAGTGCAACCTTTAATGTTGGTGATCTTAGTCCTTATTTAGATGATGAAAATTTGAGGACAAATTCTTTTGAAGAGGGGGAGAATGATACAAGTCAAGGTCAAGGTCAAGCTCCAAATGATCCGATTTGTTTAGTCCTTGAAGTGTTCGGGTTCAAGTTAAATTCAAACTCCTCATTTGTGTCATTTCTTAAGTGGGACGATGATTCCATTGATGAAGCTTGAAGGTGACACCATTTCTAGAGTCTTAGTTATTTTAATTAAGTCTTTAATTTTCAAGAAATAAGGTCCGAAAATATCTTGTGATATTTCGACCAAGGTAGGCGTGTCATTAGGCGTGTGATTTGGTCCTTGTGCTCCAAGTTTGCAAGTTGTCATTGAGTTGTAATACTTTCCTTATTTCTTGGTTTCCTTATGTATTTAGGCGTGTGAAGGGGGATTGGGGGCCGATTTGGTTGTTTCCTTATTTACTCCTTTATTCTCTCCTAGAATCAAGGGATTAAGATGTAAGGAATTAAGGAATATTTCCTTAATTCTTAAGGCTGATTTTCGGCCCTTGCTTGGTCCTTGGAGGACAAGTTTATTCTATTATAAATAATAGTTCCATGCTATCATTCAAGGCATGTGAGATTTACCTAAAAACTTTGTTATTAAATTTAATTGTGTGATCAATTACTTTCGGCCATTGAGTAATTTTCGGGAGTGATTATTTACTTAGTGTTTAATCTACTTTATTCCGGGAGTGGTGTAAGTGAGATTAAGAGTTAATTAAAATATTCGGGAGTGTTTATTTTAATTATCATATCCGGTGACTTAATCATAATTTTCGGACTTCATTATTCATTCAAGTTCGAACCTTTGCTCGGAATTCTTGGTTGCTCTTTCAACTTGGACGTGCAATCATATCAGTTGGTATCAGATTTTTCCAGGAGGGTGAGGATAGAAGGGATTCTCCTTTCATTGGTAAGTGCTTCTACTTTGTTCGATCCTTTGTTGGGGTTTTGTGTGGTTGTGGCTTGCTATTTGAGTTATAATGTCCGAATTTGCTTAAATAAAAGCTCTTATTGAGAAAATTTATAACACTCAATTAGAGGAAAAGGAGAAAACGGCAAGATTAACAGTAGCTCATAACATTCTTGCGGGTAAAGTGAACAATAAAAACGACCCTAATCACATTGACTATGAATCTGATGTTGAGGAGGTTAAAATTGTTAAACCGACTTATGATAATGATAGGGGGATTAAACTAGATGATTTTACCGGTGATTCTAGTCCCGAGGATTTACTTGAATGGATTCGTCAACTTGAGAAAATTTGTGATTATAAGGGATTTGATGATGAGAAACGTTTTAAAATTGCCACCATTAGACTAACTAAGTATCTTTGGAATTTGGTTAGAGAGTCTAAAGGCAAAAAGGGCGAGACTTGGGAAACCTAAGCTTAAAAGTTGGACTAAGCTTAAAAGGAAATTGCATGAGAAGTTTGTTCCAAGTGATTTTATTCAAAGGCAATATATGAGAAAGAATTCTTTGACTCAAGATGTGTCAAGCGTGCATGATTATATGGTTGAATTTGACAAGTTATGTTTGATTTGTGATGTTGATGAAGTCGAACAAGAGAAAATTGCTAGGTTTGTTAATGGACTTAATAAATCTATTGCTAGAAAGGTTGATGTGTCGAATTATAGCACTTTTGATGATGTGTGTCGATTGGCTTTAAAATTTGAAAGGCATGAATTGGATGAAAAGAAATCATATGGGGGAAATTCGGCCATAATAAACCCAATTCTTCTTCTTCTTTCGTCCCTTCTTCTTCTAATTCTTCTAAACCCTTTGAAAAGAAAGATAATCCTTCTAAAGGGGAACCAAAGGGAGAACGACCTAAGTTGGTGATTTCTAAGGAAAAGTGGGAAGAAACCCGAAAGTGTTTTAAGTGTCAAGGAAGGGGTCATATTGCTAGTAGTTGTCCATCTAGAAAACCCTAACTTTGAGACAATACATGACCATAGAAGAGGAGGAGAGAACTTATGACTATGTGTATGAAGAGGAGGAATGTGAAAGTGTTGATAATGAGATTGCATATGCCGAAGATGAGTCTAGGATGCTTGGGGTTATTAGGAGAACTTTGCATGTTGATCATTCTCCTAACCATGATCAAAGAGAAAACTTGTTTCATACTAGATGTCGAATTGGTGAGTTTACATGTAATGTGATTATTGATAGTGGTTCATGTACGAATGTGGTTGCTTCTAATGTGGTTTCTAAGTTGAATTTGATTGTTAGAGACCATCCACATCCTTATAAGTTGAGTTGGTTGGATGACAAAACGGGTTTGTTGGTGAAAAAGCAAGCTCTTGTGTCGTTTTCTATTGGGGGTTACAAAGATGAGTTGTGGGGTGATGTTCTACCCATGAGTGCTTGTCATCTTCTTCTTGGTAGACCTTGGCAATATGATCGAAAAGTTGTTCATGAAGGTGAAACCAATGTGTACACGGTTTTGATGGGTTCTAAAAAGATTCGGTTGGTTCCTTTGTCTCCTAGTTCCATGGCACCCAAGAAGGTGGTTGAAACGAAACAAAACTTGTTTCTTTCGTCCAAAGAATTCGAGAAAGAGGTAGAATTGGAAGGACATTGTTATGCTTTATATGTTAAACTTGCTTTGACTAATGATGTTTCTTCTAGTAATCCGAAACTTGCAGCTCTATTGGACGAATTTTGTGATGTTTTTTCGGAGGAATTGCCTCAAGGATTACCACCATTGAGAGGCATTGAGCATGCCATTGATCTTGTACCGAGGCGCACCTTTGCCAAATAAGCCGGCATATAGATGTGATCCCGTAGCTTCTAAAGAGCTACAAAAGCAAATTGAAGAGTTGATTGACCGAGGCTATGTAAGAGAAAGCATGAGTCCATGTGCCGTTCCCGCTTTGCTTGTTCCTAAGAAAGATGGTACTTGGAGGATGTGTATTGATAGTAGAGCCGTCAACAACATAACAATCAAGTATCGTTTTCCTATGCCTAGATTAGAGGACATGCTTGATGAGCTACATGGAGCTTCGATTTTTTCGAAGATTGATTCGAGGAGTGGTTATCATCAAATGAGAATTCGGGAAGGAGATGAATGGAAAACCGCTTTCAAGACCAAACAAGGTCTATATGAGTGGATGGTGATGCCCTTTGGTCTTTGCAATGCTCCTAGTTCATTTATGAGACTTATGAATGAGGTAGTACGTCCCTTTCTTAACAAGTTTATTGTTGTCTATTTAGATGATATTCTTGTATATAGTACTAGTATTGAGTCTCATTTACTTCACTTGAGAGCTTTATTTGAAAAATTAAGAGAGCAAAAGTTGTATGGAAAAATGGAAAAATGTGATTTTCTTGTTCCTAGTATTGCTTTTCTTGGTTACATTGTGTCTAGGGATGGAGTTCATGTGGATCCGGAAAAGGTCAAGGCCATGTCTTCATGGTTGGCGCCTACAAGTGCTCATGAATGTCGAAGCTTTTATGGTCTAGCTTCCTTTTATAGAAGATTCATCCGAAATTTCTCAACTATCATGGCACCAATCACGGATTTGATGAAGAAAGGGGAGTTTTCATGGAACTCTCATGCTCAAAAAGGCGTTTGATGAAGTCAAGGAGTTGTTATGCAACGCTCCTATCCTTGCCTTGCCGGATTTCAACAAGTTGTTCGAGGTTGAATGTGATGCTAGTGGACTTGGAGTTGGGGCGGTTTTGCTTCAAGAAAGGAGGCCCATTGCCTACTTTAGTGAGAAGTTAAGTGGCGCCAAACTCAACTACTCCAACTATGATCGTGAATTCTATGCAATTGTGAGAGCCTTGGATCATTGGTCTCATTACTTGAGGCCCAAGCCTTTCATTCTTCATTCGGATCATGAAGCACTCAAATACATCCATGGACGACAAAAGCTCAACCATAGGCATGCTAAGTGGGTTGAATTCCTACAAGCCTTCACTTTTTCGTCTAAGTATAAGGAAGGTAAGAATAATATTGTTGCGGATGCCCTTTCTAGGCGTTCTTATCTTTTGGCCATGGTTGATGCAAGGGTGTTGGGGTTTGAACACTTAAAGGATTTATATGTTGATGATGATGATTTTCGTGAGTCCTTTAAGAGCCCTAATGGCTTGTTTGTGTTACAAGAGGGTTTTTTGTTTAAAGGAAACAAGCTATGCATTCCTAAGAGTGGCGTGAGGGAGTTACTTGTGAGGAAGTCCATAGTGGAGGGGTGGCTGGTCATTTTCGGTGTTCAAAAGACATTAGACACTTTGAATGAGAGTTTTTATTGGCCTAACATGATGAGGGATGTTCATATGGTGGTTAGTAAGTGTGCTACTTGTCAAAGGTCGAAGAGTACCTTCCATAAAGGCCTTTATACTCCATTACCCGTACCTGATACACCTTGGGAGAGTGTGAGTATGGATTCATTGTAGGATTACCAAGAACTCAAAGAGGGAAGGACGCAATTATGGTGGTGGTGGATCGATTTTCGAAAATGGCTCATTTTGTTCCTACGCATAAAACTGATGATGCTTTGCATGTGGCGGATTTGTACTTCAAAGAGATTATTCGATTGCATGGTATTCCTAGAAGTATTGTTAGTGATCGTGATACAAAGTTCCTTAGTCATTTTTGGAGGAGCTTATGGAAGATGGTGGGAACTAAGTTACTCTTTAGCACAAGTCATCATCCTCAAACGGATGGTCAAACTGAAGTAACTAATAGAACTCTTGGAGCTTTGCTACGTGGCTTGGTGAGTAAGACACAAAAGGAATGGGATATAAAGCTAGCTCACGCCGAGTTTGCTTATAATCGAGCTCATTCTTCTACTACTTCTAAGTCTCCATTTGAGGTGGTCTATGGTATCAATCCTTTCTTTCCTATTGATTTTGTGTCACTAATTAAATCTGAAATTCATGTTGATTCAAAGAAGAGGTTGGAAGCCTTTAAGAAGACTTGTGAGCAAGTGAAAGCACGAATTGAGAAGATGAATACTCAATACAAAGAACGAGCCAACAAGCATAGAAGACAACCGAAATTTCAGATTGGCGATTTGGTTTGGATTCATTTGAGGAAGGAATGGTTTCCAAGTAGAAGGAAGAACAAGCTTATGCCTAGAGCTGATGGTCCATTCAAAGTTATTGATGTGATTAATGAAAGTGCTTATAAGATCGAGCTTCCAAGTGATTATGGAGGTGTGAGTACAACCTTTAATGTTGGTGATCTTAGTCCTTATTTAGATGATGAAAATTTGAGGACAAATTCTTTTGAAGAGGGGGAGAATGATACAAGTCAAGGTCAAGGTCAAGCTCCAAATGATCCGATTTGTTTAGTCCTTGAAGTGTTCGGGTTCAAGTTAAATTCAAACTCCTCATTTGTGTCATTTCTTAAGTGGGACGATGATTCCATTGATGAAGCTTGAAGGTGACACCATTTCTAGAGTCTTAGTTATTTTAATTAAGTCTTTAATTTTCAGCAAATAAGGTCCGAAAATATCTTGTGATATTTCGACCAAGATAGGCGTGTCATTAGGCGTGTGATTTGGTCCTTGTGCTCCAAGTTTGCAAGTTGTCATTGAGTTGTAATACTTTCCTTATTTCTTGGTTTCCTTATGTATTTAGGCGTGTCAAGGGGGATTGGGGGCTGATTTGGTTGTTTCCTTATTTACTCCTTTATTCTCTCCTAGAATCAAGGGATTAAGATGTAAGGAATTAAGGAATGTTTCCTTAATTCTTATGGCTGATTTTCGGCCCTTGCTTGGTCCTTGGAGGACAAGTTTATTCTATTATAAATAATAGTTCCATGCTATCATTCAAGGCATGTGAGATTTACCTAAAAACTTTGTTATTGAATTTAATTGTGTGATCAATTACTTTCGGCCATTGAGTAATTTTCAGGAGTGATTATTTACTTAGTGTTTAATCTACTTTATTCCAGGAGTGGTGTAAGTGAGATTAAGAGTTAATTAAAATATTCAGGAGTGTTTATTTTAATTATCATATCTGGTGACTTAATCATAATTTTCGGACTTCATTATTCATTCAAGTTCGAACCTTTGCTCGGAATTCTTGGTTGCTCTTTCAACTTGTGATACGAGATCAATATAGGTTTAATTTGCTTTCTTAGGGTTGTTGCATGGTTTTACTTTACTCTTAAAGTAGAGGTTTTACATGTGACGAAAAAATATGTTTTTATTGTTATTATTAGTTAAGTTAGTTAGTTAAAGTAGCTAAATTAATAAAGTTTCGAAAATCAGCTTGTAATTCATTTACTTAGGCTCCAAGTAGATGAGTTGTCATGAGTTGTAATAAGGAAAGGGTAGTGGCGTGTGGAATTGTAAGGTTTATGGAAAGTTTTTGCAAAGCTTTCCTAAATCACTAGTTTCCTTATTTTTGTGCTAGATTCTAGGCTTAAGTTTAGGAGAGAGTTTCCTTAAATTCTTCTATGTTGGGCGTGTGATTGATGTACTTGGGGAGCAAGGTTTTCTTGCTTCTTCCTCTATAAATACATGCCTAGTCCTATGAGGCTAAGTAAGAATTATTGATTGAAATTTTCGGACTTGTTAGTCTTTGAAGGATTGGACGTATTTTCCAAGACTTGATTGTTTTTAGGGAGTGAACCTAAACACAAGACCCTTAGTATTAGGCAAGTGAAACCTAAAACTAAGCGAGATTTGAGTGAGTTAGTGAGTGAAGCTAGCAAACTTAGTCTCAAAATCATCCTAACTTAAACCTTTGGTGAGTGAAGCCATTGAATTAGAGTTAGAACCCTTAGGGAATCATAAGTGAGTGAAGCTTGTGAGGAACTAAGCTAGATTCCGTTCACGGAATCATATCAGTTGGTATCAGAGCAGCGCCACTAAAACGGCGCGTGAGGGCGCGTTTCTTTCCCAAATTGTAATTTTCTTGCTTCGTTGGAAAGCTAACATCCAGGGCTACGTTGTGTCAAAGTTACTGTCTTTTGCTCAAAGATGGCGGGTGAATCTTCAAAGAAGTTGGAGGATGATGTGGAACTTTTGGGAGCTAATATGGTACATTTGGTGGAGGTTATTAAGGGGTTAAAAGCAGATTTAGTGGAGATGAAGAACAATAAGGATGAACGGTCTTCTAATTCCTATGAACGATCATCATACAAGGAGGAGGAGATCAAGCTAAGTGAACTTCCGGAATTTGATGGTACTTTGGAACCAGATGTTTACTTGGATTGGGAGAGGCGTATACAACGAATCTTTGATCATAAAAAGGTTAGTGATGCAAAGAGTTTTTCTTATGCTACTCTTAAATTCACAAAGTACGCTTCTTTATGGTTTGAGAATATGCAAGTGAGACGAGAACGAGAAGGGAAGGAATCCATCTCTACATGGACTGATTTGAAACTTAAACTAAAGAAACGTTTTGTTCCACGTACTTATAAGCAAGATTTGTTCTTAAAGTTCAATTCTTTGCAACAAAATCAATTGACCGTGGCACAATATGTACAAGAGTTTGAGAGGCTTTCGATGGCTTGTGATTGTAAGGATGAAGAGGAACAAAAGAGTGCCAAGTTTCTGATTGGCCTCAATACCCCTATTGCAAATCTCGTGGAACTCCAAGTCTATCATTCTTTTGACGAGTTATGTTCCTTAGCAAGCAAGGTTGAACGTCAACAAAAGGAAGCTAAGGGTAAGACTTTTCGATCTTCTTTCACTCCTAAAACTGACACTTCTTTTTCTTTTGTAAAAACGGAAAATTTGGACAAAGGGAAATCTGGTTCGGAATTTGTGAAAGGAGAGACGTCTCAAAAATTTCAAAAGGGGGAGAAGGATGAGATCAAGTGCTTTAAATGTCAAGGTAGGGGGCATTACAAATCCGAGTGTCCTAATAGGAGAGTGATGACTGCTGCCATGTTTATTGCATTAGAGGAAGAAGACACTAATCATGCGTTGCTTATGAAAGGCAAGGACAATGATCATAGTGATGATGACATGGATATGGTGAATTTAGAGGATCAACCCTTGTTTGACGCCGTACCTGATCATGAAACATTGGTGTTGAGAAAGGTTCTTCATGCACAAGCAAGTCCTTTAGAAGATGTGAACCAAAGGGAGAACTTATTTCATACACGTTGTGTAACACCCCGTAATTTTCACCCTTTATTTTTGGTGTTAGTTTATTTTAAAATGATATTCTTTTCGTAAAAAAATAAATAATTTATTATTTTCTCTAGATCAATGATTTTTATTCTTTATAATTTGGGAGCCGAATTATTATTTTATTATATGGTGTGTTAATGTGTGCATTATATTTATATTTATAATATAATTTATTAGAATTATTTTCATTATTAAGTATTTTCAAAGTTTAGGCGCGATTTAAGAATTAATCGTTTTATCGCGTAGCGGGTTTTTGAAGCATGGACCCTTGTTGATTTGGGCCGAAATTTTTGTTGGTGTGTTGGGCTTGACATCCGGCCAAGGAGATGGAGAAGGAGAGCTCCTCTTCTTTCTTTTCTTTATATTTTTCCTTGTGACTCTTGGTAGCTTTGTAACTCCTATAACCCCTAATCATTCTCCTTCATTAAAACCCTTTATTTCAACCATTAAACATCCATAAAATTCTAATTTTTATTCAAAGAAGTTCAGCATCATTTGCATTTATCACCCACCGTTTTTTAAGAAAAGGAAGAGAGAAAAGGAAGAGGAAAAGAATAGGAAGTTTCAACCAGGTTTTTCCAGTCACACCTTCACGAAAATAACCGTAGCCGGAGATCTAACCGTTGGATCGTCTTTATTTTTGGACTCAACGTTTATAACATATTGCTATACATTCTGACCGGAGCGATTTATAATCTGAGCTTTTGATCATCGGGAATCATGGTCGTAACAGAGCAGTGCGAAACAAGAGTTTCCAACGTTCAAGAAGAAATGCTTAGTGACTTGTTGCTACAATTCTCGTTTGTTATGCCTTGGGGTTAGAAGAGGATTTGGATTGCATGCTTAACTCGTGATTGTATCTTTGGACTCAGCTCTCCTCCCGACGATCCAGGTAACTAGTTGTTATCCTAGAATCATAGTGATTAGAGTAGTATTCGGTATTAGATTAATACGTTAGGAATTATCTAAAATACTTTTTGAATGAGATTTTTGACGAAATTTTACATGAACATACGTGACACATGCTATGTGAATACTGTGTAGAGAAAAATAATTTTTTTTGCATGATTTTTAATATTTATTTGATTTAATTAGTATTTTGTGCGTTTTTGGCTAAATTTCATAATAATTATTGATCGACTGTTGAAATTGATGAAATCATTTTTCTCGGATCATGAAACATGCGTATAATGTATTCCATGCCTTAGAATAATTTTTATCTACTGTTTACGGTTTTAATTAATTGATATATCTGTTTTTGTAATTTCTGTTCTGTCAGTATATAATTAATGAAAATTATTTGTAGAGGCAGAAAAATTAATTTGTTTGAATAATATGTATTTTCGTGAGTTTTTACATGTTATGTGAATTTTTGGTAATTTTTGGGCCTCTGTTTATATTTTTAATTATTATAATGGCTTATTTGAGTAATCTGTATATTAACTGTTAAAAATACTTTTTGAGTCCGAAAATTATAAATAAAAATTGTACCATGTCAGTAGAGATATTAGGGTTATATGATAATTTTTGTGTGATTGTAATGCTCGAATTTATTAGTTTCATAATTATTATGGTGTTTTTGTGATGAAATTGAGGATACACTTTTAAATTGTTTGAAGGCTTGTAAATCAGATATAATTTATAATTTAATATATTCTGGGTTGCTGATTTTCAGTAGTATACAGTATGCATCATTTCGGTAACCACATGTTTAGGTTTGATTTATGGAATAAAATGATTTAATTGTTATTACTCTTTTAATGAATATGATTTAGAGTTAATTGGTGATGTATTTGTGATTGAGTGTGGTTGCTGTAAAAACCAGTATATTGTCATTGATGATGTTTGGGAATGTTCAAGTGTTATTGTGAGAGTTATTTGTTGATTATTGTATAAGTGATTTATTTTGAGGAATTATGAAGAACTGTTTGATGAACTGTGGGTATAAGGCCGGGTGGCATCCCCTTTTTGATGTTTTTTTTTTATGAATGATACTTAGTTTGTATGCATGATTGTATTTTGAGATAAGAATATCCGGTGGGATAGATGTAGTCCCCGGTTAAGAACATGCCAACCACCTGGTTTGCGAACTAGGGGTACACCTGGGTTAATTGTTGTCGTCCGAGAGGTCGGGGAGTTCTCGCGTGTTCTACCCCGCATCGGAGTTTGGCCATTCTTAGACACAGGCAGTGGGGAACGTAAGCCCATAGGCCGACTGAGATTGCGATCCGACAAACCTTAGGAAGTGATTTGCAAATCACTCGGCGTTCGGTTTCGACTCAATAACTTGTCAATTCTTGATTTATTATTATTTATATATATTAGAATTATGTCACTCACTCTATCATGTTTACTTATTGTTGATGATCACTTGTTTCATCTATGAGCTTTATGATTTCTATGTGCATGCTATTGATGTAATGATTGCATGTTATTCCTTTCTTAATAATCTTCTTCTGAATCGTGCTTTGATTGCTATTGTTCTGGGAGAACTGCTAGTTACTCCCCACTGATTGTGGATATTTGTTGTATATTTTACAGGTTTTGTTGATGGGGATTTTCTTTGATTTTGGGCTCGGGTTGAGATGCGAGAAATAATCTATTAGGGTTTTAGTTCTAGACTTCTCTTTAGTTTGAGATAGTTTTCTCTTTTCGATTTTAATCTAAGTAATTAATTTACTTATAGTATTTAATTATGTTTGGTTTTATCACTTAGTTATTTAAATAGTATTCTTGTAGTAGTGACATTCCCAGAAGACGATGTTTCCGCCATCGTCCTATCAAATATATTATTATTTCTTTCTTTTCCGCCTTTGAAATTCTGGGGTGTTACACGTTGCTTGGTAGATGGAAGAAGTTGTTCGGTAATTGTGGATAATGGCACGTGCACCAATGCTTGTTCTAAGAAGATGGTGGATACCTTGAAGCTAGAAACAAGGAAACACGCAAATCCCTATAAGCTAAATTGGTTGACGAATGATGGTGGCGTGGCTGTTACAAAACAAGCTCTTGTTTCGTTTTCTATAGGAAAATTCAAGGATGAGGTTTGGTGTGACATAGTTCCTATGGATGCATGTGCTTTGTTATTGGGACGTCCATGGCAATATGATAAGGATGTGATCTACCTAGCCAAGAAAAATGTGGTCTCGGTGCTGCATGAGGGGCGACGAATAGGATTGAGACCATTACCGCCCAAGGTGAGTTCATTAGCTAAGGAGGGTACCAAAACACTTTCTCTTGTTGATGTGGAGCAACCAGAATTGACTCGAAAACAAAGGAAAGAGAAGCACAAGGACCGAATTTTACAAGCATGGCAAAAACCTCCATTCGAGATTGGTGACTATGTGTGGTCAGTCCTTGAGTGCTCAAAAGCTCCATAACAATTCAAAGGGGAAAACCGAACCAATTGAAGAAGGTCCATTCAAGATTGTGCATAGGGAGAATTATGACACTTTTCAAGTTATGCTTGGAAATGGTGTATGTGCTTCAATGCTAGCTGCTGATTTGGTCCCATGCCATGATTTTGGAACTTGAGGACAAGTTTTTTCCAAGAGGGAGAGAATGATACGAGATCAATATAGGTTTAATTTGCTTTCTTAGGGTTGTTGCATTGTAATTCATTTACTTAGGCTCCAAGTAGATGAGTTGTCATGAGTTGTAATAAGGAAAGGGTAGTGGCGTGTGGAATTGTAAGGTTTATGGAAAGTTTTTGCAAAGCTTTCCTAAATCACTAGTTTCCTTATTTTTGTGCTAGATTCTAGGCTTAAGTTTAGGAGAGAGTTTCCTTAAATTCTTCTATGTTGGGCGTGTGATTGATGTACTTGGGGAGCAAGGTTTTCTTGCTTCTTCCTCTATAAATACATGCCTAGTCCTATGAGGCTAAGTAAGAATTATTGATTGAAATTTTCGGACTTGTTAGTCTTTGAAGGATTGGACGTATTTTCCAAGACTTGATTGTTTTTAGGGAGTGAACCTAAACACAAGACCCTTAGTATTAGGCAAGTGAAACCTAAAACTAAGCGAGATTTGAGTGAGTTAGTGAGTGAAGCTAGCAAACTTAGTCTCAAAATCATCCGAACTTAAACCTTTGGTGAGTGAAGCCATTGAATTAGAGTTAGAACCCTTAGGGAATCATAAGTGAGTGAAGCTTGTGAGGAACTAAGCTAGATTCCGTTCACGGAATCATATCAACTTGGACGTGTAATCATATCACAAACAAAGTCAAACATAGCTAATAGAATCAAATGAAACTTAAATGCATTCAACAAAGCTAATTGAATCAAATGAAAGTCAAATTAAGTCAAACATAGATAATTGAATCAAATGGAACTCAAATGTATTCAACAAAGCTAATTGAGTCAAATGAAACTCAAATACATTCACCAAAGCTAATTGAATCAAATTAAAGTCAAATGAAGTCAAATAAAGCTAATTATATCAAATTAAAGTAAAATGAAAATAAACAAAGCAAATTGGATCAAATAAAGTCAAACAAAGCTAATTGTATGAAATGAAAGTCAAATGAAGTCCAATAAAGCTAATTGGATCAAATTAAACTCAAATGTATTCAACAAAGCCAATTGAATAAAATGAAACTCAAATGCATTCAACAAAGCTAATTGAATCAAATTAAAGTAAAATGAAGTCAAACAACGCTAATTGAATCAAATGAAAGTCAAATAAAGTCAAACATAGCTAATAGAATCAAATGAAACTTAAATGCATTCAACAAAGCTAATTGAATCAAATGAAAGTCAAATGCATTAAACAAAGCAAATTAAATCAAATGAAAGTCAAATTAAGTCAAACATAGCTAATTGAATCAAATGGAACTCAAATGCATTCAACAAAGCTAATTGAATCAAATGAAACTCAAATGCATTCAACAAAGCTAATTGAATCAAATTCAAGTCAAATTAAGTCAAATAAAGCTAATTGAATCAAATAAAACTCAAATGCATTCAACAAAGCTAATTGAATCAAATGAAACTCAAATGCAGTCAACAAAGCTAATTGAATCAAATTAAAGTCAAATGAAGTCAAATAAAGCTAATTATATCAAATTAAAGTAAAATGAAGTCAAACAAAGCTAATTGGATCAACTAAAGTCAAACAAAGCTAATTGTATCAAATGAAAGTCAAATGAATTCCAATAAAGCTAATTGAATAAAATGAAACTCAAATGTATTCAACAAAGCTAATTGAATCAAATGAAACTCAAATGCATTCATCAAAGCAAATTGAATCAAATTAAAGTAAAATTAAGTCAAACAACGCTAATTGAATCAAATGAAAGTCAAACAAAGTCAAACATAACGAATGGAATCAAATGAAACTTAAATGCATTCAACAAAGCTAATTGAATCAAATGAAAGTCAAATTAAGTCAAACATAGCTAATTGAATCAAATGGAACTCAAATGTATTCAACAAAGCTAATTGAATCAAATGAAACTCAAATGCATTCAACAAAGCTAATTGAATCAAATGAAACTCAAATGCAGTCAACAAGGTTAATTGAATCAAATTAATGTAAAATAAAGTCAAACAAAGCTAATTGAATTAAATGAAGTCAAACAAAGCTAATTGTATCTAATGAAAGTCAAATGAAGTCTGATATAGCTAATTGAATCAAATGAAACTCAAATGTATTCAACAAAGCTAATTGAATCAAATGAAACTAAATGCATTCAACAAAACTAATTGAATCAAATTAAAGTAAAATGAAGTCAAACAACGCTAATTGAATGAAATGAAAGTCAAACAAAGTCAAACATAGCTAATAAAATCAAATGAAACTTAAATGCATTCAAGAAAGCTAATTGAATCAAATGAAAGTCAAATTAAGTCAAACATAGCTAATTGAATCAAATGGAACTCAAATGTATTCAACAAAGCTAATTGAATCAAATGAAACTCAAATGCATTCAACAAAACTAATTGAATCAAATGAATCTCAAATGCAGTCAACAAAGTTAATTGAATCAAATTAAAGTAAAATGAAGTCAAATAAAGCTAATTGAATCAAATGAAGTCAAACAAAGCTAATTGTATCAAATGAAAGTCAAATGAAGTCCAATCAAGCTAATTGAATCAAATGAAACTCAAATGTATTCAACAAAGCTAATTGAATCAAATGAAACTAAATGCATTCAACAAAACTAATTGAATTAAATTAAAGTAAAATGAAGTCAAACAACGCTAATTGAATGAAATGAAAGTCAAACAAAGTCAAACATAGCTAATAAAATCAAATGAAACTTAAATGCATTCAACAAAGCTAATTGAATCAAATGAAAGTCAAATTAAGTCAAACATAGCTAATTGAATCAAATGGAACTCAAATGTATTCAACAAAGCTAATTGAATCAAATGAAACTCAAATGCATTTAACAAAGCTAATTGAATCAAATGAATCTCAAATGCAGTCAACAAAGTTAATTGAATCAAATTAATGTAAAATGAAGTCAAACAAAGCTAATTGAATCAAATGAAAGTCAAATTAAGTCAAACATAGCTAATTGAATCAAATGGAACTCAAATGTATTCAACAAAGCAAATTGAGTCAAATGAAACTCAAATACATTCACCAAAGCTAATTGAATCAAATTAAAGTCAAATGAAGTCAAATAAAGCTAATTATATCAAATTAAAGTAAAATGAAATTAGACAAAGCAAATTGGATCAAATAAAGTCAAACAAAGCTAATTGTATGAAATGAAAGTCAAATGAAGTCCAATAAAGCTAATTGGATCAAATTAAACTCAAATGTATTCAACAAAGCCAATTGAATAAAATAAAACTCAAATGCATTCAACAAAGCTAATTGAATCAAATTAAAGTAAAATGAAGTCATACAACGCTAATTGAATCAAATGAAAGTCAAACAAAGTCAAACATAGGTAATAGAATCAAATGAAACTTAAATGCATTCAACAAAGCTAATTGAATCAAATGAAAGTCAAATGCATTAAACAAAGCAAATTAAATCAAATGAAAGTCAAATTAAGTCAAACATAGCTAATTGAATCAAATGGAACTCAAATGCATTCAACAAAGCTAATTGAATCAAATGAAACTCAAATGCATTCAACAAAGCTAATTGAATCAAATTCAAGTCAAATTAAGTCAAATAAAGCTAATTGAATCAAATAAAACTCAAATGCATTCAACAAAGCTAATTGAATCAAATGAAACTCAAATGCAGTCAACAAAGCTAATTGAATCAAATTAAAGTCAAATGAAGTCAAATAAAGCTAATTATATCAAATTAAAGTAAAATGAAGTCAAACAAAGCTAATTGGATCAACTAAAGTCAAACAAAGCTAATTGTATCAAATGAAAGTCAAATGAATTCCAATAAAGCTAATTGAATAAAATGAAACTCAAATGTATTCAACAAAGCTAATTGAATCAAATGAAACTCAAATGCATTCAACAAAGCAAATTGAATCAAATTAAAGTAAAATTAAGTCAAACAACGCTAATTGAATCAAATGAAAGTCAAACAAAGTCAAACATAACGAATGGAATCAAATGAAACTTAAATGCATTCAACAAAGCTAATTGAATCAAATGAAAGTCAAATTAAGTCAAACATAGCTAATTGAATCAAATGGAACTTAAATGTATTCAACAAAGCTAATTGAATCAAATGAAACTCAAATGCATTCAACAAAGCTAATTGAATCAAATGAAACTCAAATGCAGTCAACAAGGTTAATTGAATCAAATTAATGTAAAATAAAGTCAAACAAAGCTAATTGAATTAAATGAAGTCAAACAAAGCTAATTGTATCTAATGAAAGTCAAATGAAGTCCGATAAAGCTAATTGAATCAAATGAAACTCAAATGTATTCAACAAAGCTAATTGAATCAAATGAAACTAAATGCATTCAACAAAACTAATTGAATCAAATTAAAGTAAAATGAAATCAAACAAAGTCAAACATAGCTAATAAAATCAAATGAAACTTAAATGCATTCAACAAAGCTAATTGAATCAAAAGAAAGTCAAATGCATTAAACAATGCTAATTGAATCAATTTCAAGTCAAATTACGTCAAACAAACCTAATTGAATTAAATGAAAGTCAAATGAAGTTAAATAAAGCTAATTGAATCAATTGAAACGCAAATGCATTCAACAAAGCTAATTGAATCAAATAAAACTCAAATGCATTCAACAAAGCTAATTGAATCAAATGAATCTCAAATGCATTCAACAAAGTTAATTGAATCAAATTAAAGTAAAATGAAGTCAAACAAAGCTAATTGAATCAAATGAAGTCAAACAAAGCTAATTGTATCAAATGAAAGTCAAATGAAGTCCAATAAAGCTAATTGAATTAAATAAAACTCAAATGTTTTCAACAAAGCTAATTGAATCAAATGAAACTCAAATGCATTCAACAAAGCTAATTGAATCAAATAAAAGTAAAATGAAGTCAAACAATGCTAATTGAATCCAATGAAAGTCAAACAAAGTCAAACATAGCTAATAGAATCAAATGAAACTTAAATGCATTCAACAAAGTTAATTAAATCAAATAAAAGTCAAATTAAGTCAAACATAGCTAATTGAATCAAATGGAACTCAAATGAATTCAACAAAGCTAATTGAAACAAATGAAACTCAAATGCATTCAACAGAGTTAATTGAATCAAATGAAACTCAAATGCAGTCAACAATGTTAATTGAATCAAATTAATGTAAAATGAAGTCAAACAAAGCTAATTGAATCAAATAACGTCAAACAAAGCTAATTGTATCAAATGAAAGTCAAATGAAGTCCGATAAAGCTAATTGAATCAATTGAAACTCAAATGTATTCAACAAAGCTAATTGAATCAAATGAAACTCAAATGCATTCAACAAAGCTAATTGAATCAAATTAAAGTAAAATGAAGTCAAACAACGCTAATTGAATCAAATGATAGTCAAACAAAGTCAAACATAGCTAATAGAATCAAATGAAACTTAAATGCATTCAACAAAGCTAATTGAATCAAATGAAAGTCAAATTAAGTCAAACATAGCTAATTGTATCAAATGAAAGTCAAATGAAGTCCAATCAAGCTAATTGACTCAAATGCATTCAACAAAGCTAATTCAATCAAATGGAACTCAAATGCATTAAACAAAGCTAATTGAATCAAATGAAAGTCAAATTAAGTCAAACATAGATAATTGAATCAAATGGAACTCAAATGAATTCAACAAAGCTAATTGAGTCAAATAAAACTCAAATACATTCAACAAAGCTAATTGAATCAAATTAAAGTCAAATGAAGTATAATAAAGCTAATTATATCAAATTAAAGTAAAATGAAATCAAACAAAGCTAATTAGATCAAATAAAGTCAAACAAAGCTAATTGTATCAAATGAAAGTCAAATGAAATCCAATAAAGCTAATTGAATCAAATGAAACTCAAATGTATTCAACAAAGCCAATTGAATAAAATGAAACTCAAATGCATTCAACAAAGCTAATTGAATCAAATTAAAGTAAAATGAAGTCAAACAACGCTAATTGAATTAAATGAAAGTCAAACAAAGTCAAACACAGCTAATAGAATCAAATGAAACTTAAATGCATTCAACTAAACTAATTGAATCAAATGAAAGTCAAATGCATTAAACAAAGCAAATTGAATCAAATGAAAGTCAAATTAAGTCAAACATAGCTAATTGAATCAAATGGAACTCAAATGCATTCAACAAAGCTAATTGAATCAAATGCAACTCAAATGCATTCAACAGAGCTAATTGAATCAAATTCAAGTCAAATTAAGTCAAATAAAGCTAATTGAATCAAATAATTCTCAAATGCATTCAACAATGCTAATTGAATCAAATGAAACTCAAATGCAGTCAACAAAGCTAATTGATTCAAATTAAAGTCAAATGAAGTCAAATAAAGCTAATTATATCAAATTAAAGTAAAATGAAGTGAAACAAAGCTAATTGGATCAACTAAAGTCAAACAAAGCTAATTGTATCAAATGAAAGTCAAATGAATTCCAATAAAGCTAATTGAATAAAATGAAACTTAAATGTATTCAACAAAGCTAATTGAATCAAATGAAACTCAAATGCATTCAACAAAGCAAATTGAATCAAATTAAAGTAAAATGAAGTCAAATAACGCTAATTGAATCAAATGAAAGTCAAACAAAGTCAAACATAGCTAATGGAATCAAATGAAACTTAAATGCATTCAACAAAGCTAATTGAATCAAATGAAACTCAAATGCATTCAACAAAGCAAATTGAATCAAATTAAAGTAAAATGAAGTCAAATAACGCTAATTGAATCAAATGAAAGTCAAACAAAGTCAAACATAGCTAATGGAATCAAATGAAACTTAAATGCATACAACAAAGCTAATTGAATCAAATGAAAGTCAAATTAAGTCAAACATAGCTAATTGAATCAAATGAAACTCAAATGCATTCAACAAAGCTAATTGAATCAAATAAAACTCAAATGCAGTCAACAATGTTAATTGAATCAAATTAATGTAAAATGAAGTCAAACAAAGCTAATTGTATCTAATGAAAGTCAAATGAAGTCCGATAAAGCTAATTGAATCAATTGAAACTCAAATGTATTCAACAAAGCTAATTGAATTTAATGAAACTCAAATGCATTCAACAAAGCTAATTGAATCAAATTAAAGTAAAATGAAGTCAAACAACGCTAATTGAATCAAATGAAAGTCAAACAAAGTCAAACATAGCTAATTGAATCAGATGAAACTTAAATGCATTCAAAAAAGCTAATTGAATCAAATGAAAGTCAAATTAAGTCCAACATAGCTAATTGAATCAAATAATGGACTCAAATGTATTCAACAAAGCTAATTGAATCAAATGAAAATCAAATGCATTCAACAAAGCTAATTGAATCAAATTCAAGTCAAATGCAGTCAACAATGTTAATTGAATCAAATTAATGTAAAATGAAGTCAAACAAAGCTAATTGAATCAAATAACGTCAAACAAAGCTAATTGTATCTAATGAAAGTCAAATGAAGTCCGATAAAGCTAATTGAATCAATTGGAACTCAAATGTATTCAACAAAGCTAATTGAATTAAATGAAACTCAAATGCATTCAACAAAGCTAATTGAATCAAATTAAAGTAAAATGAAGTCAAACAACGCTAATTGAATCAAATGAAAGTCAAACAAAGTCAAACATAGCTAATTGAATCAAATGAAACTTAAATGCATTCAACAAAGCTAATTGAATCAAATGAAAGTCAAATTAAGTCAAACATAGCTAATTGAATCAAATGGAACTCAAATGTATTCAACAAAGCTAATTGAATCAAATGAAACTCAAATGCATTCAACAAAGCTAATTGAATCAAATGAAACTCAAATGCACTCAACAATGTTAATTGAATCAAATTAATGTAAAATGAAGTCAAACAAAGCTAATTGAATCAAATGAAGTCAAACAAAGCTAATTGTATCTAATGAAAGTCAAATGACGTCCGATAAAGTTAATTGAATCAAATGAAACTCAAATGTATTCAACAAAGCTAATTGAATCAAATGAAACTCAAATGCATTCAACAAAGCTAATTGAATCAAATCAAAGTAAAATGAAGTCTAACAACGCTAATTGAATGAAATGAAAGTCAAACAAAGCTAATATAATCAAATGAAACTTAAAAGCATTCAACAAAGCTAATTGAATCAAATGAAAGTCAAATGCATTAAACAAAGCTAATTGAATCAAATAAAAGTCAAATTAAGTCAAACATAGCTAATTGAATCATATGGAACTCAAATTTATAGAACAAAGCTAATTGAATCAAATGAAACTCAAATGCATTAAACAAAGCTAATTGAATCAAATGGAACTCAAATGTATTCAACAAAGCTAATTGAATCAAATGAAACTCAAATGCATTCAACAAAGCTAATTGAATCAAATGAAACTCAAATGCAGTCAATGATACGAAATCTGTTGCTAATTCCGAAATTCTACTAAGTACTACTCTCAATCACAACAAGGGAGAGATTCACGGTTTAAAGATTAGTACTAGTTTAATTATGTTGAGCAACGAAGGAAAGGAAGTTAATTAAGCTAGTTAGTTTAATTAACGTTTTTGTAATTTTCGGTTTTTGTAAACCCGGAATTATTTTGTTTAGCGTAAGTGCAAATTGAACGAACCATGCTTGGGGTTGCGAATCACACTTGGGACGTGGGAAAAAGGGGTTCTTGAAGATCTTTTGAAGCTTCCCTTGCAAGCTAAGAGAAGCCCCCCACTTGGCGATGAAAAACCGGCCCTCCTTGCCCCCAAAGTCAACAAAACACACAACAACACTATTCCTTCTTACATCTTTGTTGGATTAAGAGATCTTTGTTGTTTAATTGCTTTGTTTAATCACTTTGGTACTTAGATCTTTTTGAGATTGATTAGCTTGTAATATATATGTAATGGTGAACATAAATGAAAGTTAGTTTTTAGTTTTGATTTAAACTTTGTGTTTATTCGGTTTTTTTGGAGATTGAAAAATCCGAAATTCCTCTTGTGATTAAGAAGTGATCTTAATTTCGAAACCCTTGAGTTAAGTGAGTTAAACTTAATTTAAGAGAGAGTTAATATAATTAGTGAGTTTAAACTAATTAAATCCACTCTCAAAAACCTCCTAAATCAGTTTCTAAGTAAGATAAACTTCAAAACCGATTTAGAATCCTTAAGCATAAATAAGTGAGTAAAGCTTATTGAGCTTAGGTTACATTTTCATATACGATTTCGTATCAAGTGGTATCAAGAGCTAAGTTCTGAAATGGACGATGAAATAGATTATAATGCTAGAAGAGATGCGATGCTAGAAGCTCTAGCTAAGCAAAACGAAGCATTACACGACATGATGGCAAAGATAACCTTAGAATTGTTTAAGAAGAAACCCAATGAGGAAGAAAGGTGTTCTAGGGCTGATGATAGGGGTTTGAAAATCGAAGTTCCAGATTTTGACGGAGCTAGTGATCCGGAATTATACATTGAATGGGAACGTTCTTTGGAGCGTTTTTTTGATTACAAAGACACTCCGAATGATAAGAAATACAAGGTTGTTGTTTTGAAACTAACCAAATATGCATCCATTTGGTTAGAAGGCTTGAAGAGGCAAAGGGTGAAGGAGAACAAATCCAAGATTGCTACTTGGGAGAAATTGAAGAAGCAATTACGGAAGCGTTTTGTTCCAACTAACTACAAGCAAAATCAGTATGTTAGATGGTCCACACTCAAACAAGGCACCACGTCCATGGATGAGTACATCAAGGAATTCGAAAAGCTTTCCATTGTTTGTGAAATAGAAGAAATGGAGGAGCAAAAATTGGGCGGATTCTTGGGAGGCCTAAATGAGGACGTGCGTGAGAAAGTGGAGGTGTACCCATACCTTTCTTTCGACGAGGCTTGCAAAGTGGCTCTCAAAATTGACACCAAAAGAAGAAAGCAACAACAAGTAAGTCTTATTCAAAGCCATTTAGTACTTTTAAAGCTAATACTAGTACTAGCAACTTTGATAAGAACAAAAAATCGGATTTCATTCCGAAAGAGAAGGAGAAAGTTGTAGATGATAAAGCCTTTAAAGTTAAATGTTTTAAGTGTCAAGGTTATGGTCATTACCAATCGACTTGTCCTACGAAAAGAGTCATGACTATAAGGGACATAGAGGAGATAGACGAATTGGAGAGGATATACCTCTTAGAAAAGCAACATGATAAATCGATTTAGGTAACGAAAGTGATGAGGACGTGTGTAATCCGTAAATGGAGGGTGAAATGTTGGTTCTTAGGAGATCCTTGTACTCTAATGTCGTGGCTGAAAATGAGGAACAAAGAGAAACCATTTTTCATTCGAAATGCTTAGTGAATAAGAAGCTATGCACGTTAATCATTGATGGTGGTAGTTGTACAAATGTAGCTTCAACCGAACTTGTAGAGAAGTTAGCATTACCTACTACTAAACATCCACATCCTTATAAACCGAAATGGTTAGATGATGATAGTGAAGTAAGGGTGAAGAATAGAGTTTTAATCACGTTTTCCATTGGAAATTATGAAGATGAAATTCTATGTGATGTAATTCCTATGATTGCGTGCCATATTCTACTTGGTAGACCGTGGCAATTTGATCGAAAAGTAATGCATGATGGTTGTTCGAATGTGTATAAGGTAAACAAGAATGGCAAAACCAAAACCTTATTACCATTGCCCCCTTCAAAAATACGAGACACAACACCTAAGCCAAAAAAGAACCTCGTGAGTGGTAGTGTGTTTTTAGGGAGAAAAAGATTCGAGAGGGAGTTGGGAACAAATCGGGTCGTGTATGTTCTAGTTGCTAAGGAGGTGAACGAGGGAATGGAAGTTGAAGATTCAAATTTGAGGGAGTTATTGGAGGGATTTGGAGACGTGTTTCCTAATGACCTACCAAATGGCCTACCCCCTAAACGTGGAATTGAGCATCAAATTGATCTCATTCCCGGAGCACCACTCCCAAATAAACCTTCCTATAGATGCAATCCCAAAGAAAGTGAGGAGTTACAAAGCCAAATCGGTGAATTGATGAAGAAAGGCTACGTGAGAGAGAGTAAAAGTCCTGTCTTGTTCTCGGCTTTACTTGTGCCAAAAAAAGACGGAACATGGAGGATGTGTATTGATAGCCGTGCTGTGAACAATATAACCATCAAATACGGATTTCCCATCCCTAGGTTAGATGACATGTTAGATGAGTTAAGTGGATCCAATTTGTTTTCGAAAATTGATTTGAGAAGTGGATACCACCAAATATGCATGAGAGAGGGAGATGAGTGGAAGACGGCTTTCAAAACGAATTATGGGTTGTATGAATGGCTGGTTATGCCATTTGGTCTCACAAATGCCCCTAGTACGTTCATGAGATTGATGAATGAAGTACTTAGGCCGTTTTTGGGAAAGTTCGTGGTTGTGTATTTGGATGATATTCTTGTCTATAGTGCTAACAAGGAGGATCATTTAGATCATTTGCAACAATTGTTCGAAGTTCTAAAAGAGCAAAAACCGTATGGAAAGCTTGAAAAGTGCACGTTTATGCAAAGGGAGATTGGCTTCCTTGGTTTCATCATTTCGATGAAGGGGTGAAGGTGGATCCATCCAAAGTAGAAGCAATTTCTTCTTGGCGGTTCCCACAACTATCACCGAGGTGAGATCTTTTCATGGTTTAGCTTCTTTTTATAGGAGGTTTATAAATAATTTCAGCACTTTATTAGCTCCTATAACCGAATGCACTAAACATGGAAAATTTGTATGGAGTGACGCTCAAAAGGCGTTTGAACTTGTAAAGGAGAAAATGTGTAAAACGCCTATCCTAGCTTTACCCGATTTTGCAAAACCATTTGAAGTTGAGTGTGATGCAAGTGGAACGGGTATTGGGGCTGTTTTTAATTCAATGTGGCAAACCTATTGCTTATTTTAGCGAGAAACTAAATCGAGCCAAGTTGAATTATTCCACGTATGATAAAGAGTTTTATGCCATGGTTAGAGCTCTTAATCATTGGAGTCACTATTTGCGACCACAAGCTTTTGTTCTCCACTCGATCATGAATCGTTGAAATATATTCATGGCCAACATAAGCTTAGTGCTCGTCATGCTAAATGGGTAGAATTCTTACAATCTTTCAATTTTGTTGCCAAGTACAAGGCCGGAAAAGCCAACATTGTAGCCGATGCTTTATCACGGAGACACGTATTGCTTAACATGGTGGATTCCAAGGTACTTGGGTTTGAGTTGATTAAGGAATTCTATGTTCTTGATGAGGAGACACGTGACTCGTTCGTGGCTACCAAAGATGGTCCGAAAGACCATTATCATCAAATGGAAGGGTTTTTGTTTAAGGGGAACAAACTTTGTGTTCCTAAATGTCCCGTTCGTGATTTGTTAATTAGAGAAGCTCATGGAGGTGGGTTGGCTGGACATTTTGGCGTTAGCAAGACTCCGGAGTTGTTACAAGAACATTTCTCATGGCCTCATATGATCAAAGAAGTACATTGTTTTGACTCGTTGTGGGGTTTGTCAAAGGGCTAAAAGCACGTTCCATAAGGGGTTGTACACTCCTTTACCAACACCGGAGAGACCATGGGAGGATGTCAAGATGGATTTCATTGTGGCTCTTCCTAGAACACAAAGAGGGAAGGATTCGGTCATGGTAGTGGTGGACCGTTTCTCAAAAATGGCACATTTCGTGCCTTGTCATAAAACGGAAGATGCTATTAATGTTTCTTGTTTATATTTCGTGGAAATTGTTCGTTTGCATGGAGTGCCGAGAACTATTGTCTCGGATCGAGATAGTAAGTTTTTGAGTCATTTTTGGAGGTCCCTATGGAGGATGATGGGTACTAAGTTGTTTGTTTAGTACTTCACATCACCCCCCAAACAAGATGGTCAAACCGAAGTGACCAATCGAACTCTAGGCACCTTGTTAAGGGGCTTAGTGAGCAAGACGGGAAAGGATTGGGATGTCAAGTTATGCCATGCGGAGTTTTCTTACAATAGAACTCCCACTTTTGCAACAAAACATTCACCGTTCGAAGTGGTATATGGGGTAAATCCGTATGTACCTATTGATCTTATTTCGTTGCCTAAAGACTCTTATGTCCATGGAGATGCTAGGCAACAAGCTGAAACAATGGTGAAGGTTCACAAAGACATACGCACCAATATCGAGAAGACAAATGAGATGTACAAAAAGAAAGCAAACAAAAGTCGAAAATCGAGGGTGTTTGCTCCTGGAGATTTGGTGTGGATTCACTTGAGGAAGGAGAGGTTTCCAAGTAAAAGAAAGCATAAACTCATGCCCCGAGCTGAAGGACCTTTCAAGGTTCTTGAACGTTATGGAGATAATGCTTACAAGATAGACCTTCCCGGAGACTATGGCGTGGCAGCAACATTCAACGTAGGGGACTTATCCCCCTATTTAGAAGATGAAGATGTGCAAGAATTGAGGACAATTCCTTTTGAAGAAGGAGAGGATGATACGAAATCAGTTGCTAATTCCGAAATTCTACTAAGTACTACTCTCAATCACAACAAGGGAGAGATTCACGGTTTAAAGATTAATACTAGTTTAATTATGTTGAGCAACGAAGGAAAGGAAGTTAATTAAGCTAGTTAGTTTAATTAACGTTTTTGTAATTTTCGGTTTTTGTAAACCCGGAATTATTTTGTTTAGCGTAAGTGCAAATTGAACGAACCATGCTTGGGGTTGCGAATCACACTTGGGACGTGTGAAAAAGGGGTTCTTGAAGATCTTTTGAAGCTTCCCTTGCAAGCTAAGAGAAGTCCCCCCACTTGGTGATGAAAACCGGCCCTCCTTGCCCCAAAGTCAACAAAACACACAACAACACTATTCCTTCTTACATCTTTGTTGGATTAAGAGATCTTTGTTTTTTAATTGCTTTGTTTAATCACTTTGGTACTTAGATCTTTTGAGATTGATTAGCTTGTAATATATATGTAATGGTGAACATAAATGAAAGTTAGTTTTTAGTTTTGATTTAAACTTTGTGTTTATTCGGTTTTTTTGGAGATTGAAAAATCCGAAATTCCTCTTGTGATTAAGAAGTGATCTTAATTTCGAAACCCTTGAGTTAAGTGAGTTAAACTTAATTTAAGAGAGAGTTAATATAATTAGTGAGTTTAAACTAATTAAATCCACTCTCAAAAACCTCCTAAATCAGTTTCTAAGTAAGATAAACTTCAAAACCGATTTAGAATCCTTAAGCATAAATAAGTGAGTAAAGCTTATTGAGCTTAGGTTACATTTTCATATACGATTTCGTATCAGTCAACAAGGTTAATTGAATCAAATTAATGTAAAATAAAGTCAAACAAAGCTAATTTAATTAAATGAAGTCAAACAAAGCTAATTGTATCTAATGAAAGTCAAATGAAGTCCGATAAAGCTAATTGAATCAAATGAAACTCAAATGTATTCAACAAAGCTAATTGAATCAAATGAAACTAAATGCATTCAACAAAACTAATTGAATCAAATTAAAGTAAAATGAAGTCAAACAACGCTAATTGAATGAAATGAAAGTCAAACAAAGTTAAACATAGCTAATAAAATCAAATGAAACTTAAATGCATTCAACAAAGCTAATTGAATCAAATGAAAGTCAAATTAAGTCAAACATAGCAATTTGAATCAAATGGAACTCAAATATATTCAACAAAGCTAATTGAATCAAATGAAACTCAAATGCATTCAATAAAGCTAATTGAATCAAATTCAAGTCAAATTAAGTCAAACAAACCTAATTGAATTAAATGAAATTCAAATGAAGTTAAATAAAGCTAATTGAATCAATTGAAACGCAAATGCATTCAACAAAGCTAATTGAATCAAATGAAAGTCAAACATAACGAATGGAATCAAATGAAACTTAAATGCATTCAACAAAGCTAATTGAATCAAATGAAACTCAAATGCACTCAACAATGTTAATTGAATCAAATTAATGTAAAATGAAGTCAAACAAAGCTAATTGAATCAAATGAAGTCAAACAAAGCTAATTGTATCTAATGAAAGTAAAATGAAGTCCGATAAAGCTAATTGAATCAAATGAAACTCAAATGTATTCAACAAAGCTAATTGAATCAAATGAAACTCAAATGCATTCAACAAAGCTAATTGAATCAAATCAAAGTAAAATGAAGTCTAACAACGCTAATTGAATGAAATGAAAGTCAAACAAAGCTAATATAATCAAAGGAAACTTAAAAGCATTCAACAAAGCTAATTGAATCAAATGAAAGTCAAATGCATTAAACAAAGCTAATTGAATCAAATAAAAGTCAAATTAAGTCAAACATAGCTAATTGAATCATATGGAACTCAAATTTATAGAACAAAGCTAATTGAATCAAATGAAACTCAAATGCATTAAACAAAGCTAATTGAATCAAATGGAATTCAAATGTATTCAACAAAGCTAATTGAATCAAATGAAACTCAAATGCATTCAACAAAGCTAATTGAATCAAATGAATCTCAAATGTAGTCAACAAAGTTAATTGAATCAAATTAAAGTAAAATAAAGTCAAATAAAGCTAATTGAATCAAATGAAGTCAAACAAAGCTAATTGTATCAAATGAAAGTCAAATGAAGTCCAATCAAGCTAATTGAATCAAATGAAACTCAAATGTATTCAACAAAGCTAATTGAATCAAATGAAACTAAATGCATTCAACAAAACTAATTGAATTAAATTAAAGTAAAATGAAGTCAAACAACGCTAATTGAATGAAATGAAAGTCAAACAAAGTCAAACATAGCTAATAAAATCAAATGAAACTTAAATGCATTCAACAAAGCTAATTGAATCAAATGAAAGTCAAATTAAGTCAAACATAGCTAATTGAATCAAATGGAACTCAAATGTATTCAACAAAGCTAATTGAATCAAATGAAACTCAAATGCATTTAACGAAGCTAATTGAATCAAATGAATCTCAAATGCAGTCAACAAAGTTAATTGAATCAAATAAATGTAAAATGAAGTCAAACAAAGCTAATTGAATCAAATGAAAGTCAAATTAAGTCAAACATAGCTAATTGAATCAAATGGAACTCAAATGTATTCAACAAAGCTAATTGAATCAAATGAAACTCAAATGCATTCAACAAAGCTAATTGAATCAAATGAATCTCAAATGCAGTCAACAAAGTTAATTGAATCAAATTAAGGTAAAATGAAGTCAAACAAAGCTAATTGAATCAAATAACGTCAAACAAAGCTAATTGTATCTAATGAAAGTCAAATGAAGTCCGATAAAGCTAATTGAATCAAATGAAACTCAAATGCATTCAACAAAGCTAATTGAATCAAATTAAAGTAAAATGAAGTCAAACAACGCTAATTGAATCAAATGAAAGTCAAACAAAGTCAAACATAGCTAATAGAATCAAATGAAACTTAAATGCATTCAACAAAGCTAATTGAATCAAATGAAAGTCAAAATAAGTCAAACATAGATAATTGAATCAAATGGAACTCAAATGTATTCAACAAAGCAAATTGAGTCAAATGAAACTCAAATACATTCACCAAAGCTAATTGAATCAAATTAAAGTCAAATGAAGTCAAATAAAGCTAATTATATCAAATTAAAGTAAAATGAAATTAGACAAAGCAAATTGGATCAAATAAAGTCAAACAAAGCTAATTGTATGAAATGAAAGTCAAATGAAGTCCAATAAAGCTAATTGGATCAAATTAAACTCAAATGTATTCAACAAAGTCAATTGAATAAAATGAAACTCAAATGCATTCAACAAAGCTATTTGAATCAAATTAAAGTAAAATGAAGTCATACAACGCTAATTGAATCAAATGAAAGTCAAACAAAGTCAAACATAGGTAATAGAATCAAATGAAACTTAAATGCATTCAACAAAGCTAATTGAATCAAATGAAAGTCAAATGCATTAAACAAAGCAAATTAAATCAAATGAAAGTCAAATTAAGTCAAACATAGCTAATTGAATCAAATGAAACTCAAATGCATTCAACAAAGCTAATTGAATCAAATGAAACTCAAATGCATTCAACAAAGCTAATTGAATCAAATTCAAGTCAAATTAAGTCAAATAAAGCTAATTGAATCAAATAAAACTCAAATGCATTCAACAAAGCTAATTGAATCAAATGAAACTCAAATGCAGTCAACAAAGCTAATTGAATCAAATTAAAGTCAAATGAAGTCAAATAAAGCTAATTATATCAAATTAAAGTAAAATAAAGTCAAACAAAGCTAATTGGATCATCTAAAGTCAAACAAAGCTAATTGTATCAAATGAAAGTCAAATGAATTCCAATAAAGCTAATTGAATAAAATGAAACTCAAATGTATTCAACAAAGCTAATTGAATCAAATGAAACTCAAATGCATTCAACAAAGCAAATTGAATCAAATTAAAGTAAAATTAAGTCAAACAACGCTAATTGAATCAAATGAAAGCCAAACAAAGTCAAACATAACGAATGGAATCAAATGAAACTTAAATGCATTCAACAAAGCTAATTGAATCAAATGAAAGTCAAATTAAGTCAAACATAGCTAATTGAATCAAATGGAACTTAAATGTATTCAACAAAGCTAATTGAATCAAATGAAACTCAAATGCATTCAACAAAGCTAATTGAATCAAATGAAACTCAAATGCAGTCAACAAGGTTAATTGAATCAAATTAATGTAAAATAAAGTCAAACAAAGCTAATTGAATTAAATAAAGTCAAACAAAGCTAATTGTATCTAATGAAAGTCAAATGAAGTCCGATAAAGCTAATTGAATCAAATGAAACTCAAATGTATTCAACAAAGCTAATTGAATCAAATGAATCTAAATGCATTCAACAAAACTAATTGAATCAAATTAAAGTAAAATGAAGTCAAACAAAGTCAAACATAGCTAATAAAATCAAATGAAACTTCAATGCATTCAACAAAGCTAATTGAATCAAATGAAAGTCAAATGCATTAAACAATGCTAATTGAATCAATTTCAAGTCAAATTACGTCAAACAAACCTAATTGTATTAAATGAAAGTCAAATGAAGTTAAATAAAGCTAATTGAATCAATTGAAAGGCAAATGCATTCAACAAAGCTAATTGAATCAAATAAAAACTCAAATGCATTCAACAAAGCTAATTGAATCAAATGAATCTCAAATGCAGTCAACAAAGTTAATTGAATCAAATTAAAGTAAAATGAAGTCAAACAAAGCTAATTGAATCAAATGAAGTCAAACAAAGCTAATTGTATCAAATGAAAGTCAAATGAAGTCCAATAAAGCTAATTAAATTAAATAAAACTCAAATGTTTTCAACAAAGCTAATTGAATCAAATGAAACTCAAATGCATTCAACAAAGCTAATTGAATCAAATAAAAGTAAAATGAAGTCAAACAACGCTAATTGAATCCAATGAAAGTCAAACAAAGTCAAACATAGCTAATAGAATCAAATGAAACTTAAATGCATTCAACAAAGTTAATTGAATCAAATAAAAGTCAAATTAAGTCAAACATAGCTAATTGAATCAAATGGAACTCAAATGAATTCAACAAAGCTAATTGAATCAAATGAAACTCAAATGCATTCAACAAAGTTAATTGAATCAAATGAAACTCAAATGCAGTCAACAATGTTAATTGAATCAAATTAATGTAAAATGAAGTCAAACAAAGCTAATTGAATCAAATAACGTCAAACAAAGCTAATTGTATCTAATGAAAGTCAAATGAAGTCCGATAAAGCTAATTGAATCAATTGAAACTCAAATGTATTCAACAAAGCTAATTGAATCAAATGAAACTCAAATGCATTCAACAAAGCTAATTGAATCAAATTAAAGTAAAATGAAGTCAAACAACGCTAATTGAATTAAATGAAAGTCAAACAAAGTCAAACACAGCTAATAGAATCAAATGAAACATAAATGCATTCAACAAAACTAATTGAATCAAATGAAAGTCAAATGCATTAAACAAAGCAAATTGAATCAAATGAAAGTCAAATTAAGTCAAACATAGCTAATTGAATCAAATGGAACTCAAATGCATTCAACAAAGCTAATTGAATCAAATGCAACTCAAATGCATTCAACAAAGCTAATTGAATCAAATTCAAGTCAAATTAAGTCAAATAAAGCTAATTGAATCAAATAATTCTCAAATGCATTCAACAATGCTAATTGAATCAAATGAAACTCAAATGCAGTCAACAAAGCTAATTGAATCAAATTAAAGTCAAATGAAGTCAAATAAAGCTAATTATATCAAATTAAAGTAAAATGAAGTGAAACAAAGCTAATTGGATCAACTAAAGTCAAACAAAGCTAATTGTATCAAATGAAAGTCAAATGAATTCCAATAAAGCTAATTGAATAAAATAAAACTCAAATGTATTCAACAAAGCTAATTGAATCAAATGAAACTCAAATGCATTCAACAAAGCAAATTGAATCAAATTAAAGTAAAATGAAGTCAAATAACGCTAATTGAATCAAATGAAAGTCAAACAAAGTCAAACATAGCTAATTGTATCAAATGAAAGTCAAATGAAGTCCGATAAAGCTAATTGAATCAATTGAAACTCAAATGTATTCAACAAAGCTAATTGAATTAAATGAAACTCAAATGCATTCAACAAAGCTAATTGAATCAAATTAAAGTAAAATGAAGTCAAACAACGCTAATTGAATCAAATGAAAGTCAAAAAAAGTCAAACATAGCTAATTGAATCAAATGAAACTTAAATGCATTCAACAAAGCTAATTGAATCAAATGAAAGTCAAATTAAGTCAAACATAGCTAATTGAATCAAATGGAACTCAAATGTATTCAACAAAGCTAATTGAATCAAATGAAACTCAAATGCATTCAACAAAGCTAATTGAATCAAATGAAACTCAAATGCACTCAACAATGTTAATTGAATCAAATTAATGTAAAATGAAGTCAAACAAAGCTAATTGAATCAAATGAAGTCAAACAAAGCTAATTGTATCTAATGAAAGTCAAATGAAGTCCGATAAAGCTAATTGAATCAAATGAAACTCAAATGTATTCAACAAAGCTAATTGAATCAAATGAAACTCAAATGCATTCAACAAAGCTAATTGAATCAAATCAAAGTAAAATGAAGCCTAACAACGCTAATTGAATGAAATGAAAGTCAAACAAAGCTAATATAATCTGAAGCGAAATGAGACTCCTCTCACGTGTGTTTAGGAGACCCACTAACAGGCGGAAACAATCGAACAATGGATATAGACTTTTAGTCGAAAGAATCACTCTTAAAACTAAAAGAATTGTGTTTACTTAAGCTTGATAAGCTTCACTCACTTACTTCCACTTAAGGGTTCTAAATCGATTAGAGGCTTCACTCACCTAGAAACTGATTTAGGAGGGTTTTGAGAGTAATTCAATTAGCTTCACTCACTAATTATCCTAACTCTCTCTTAGGTTAAGTTTACTCACTTAACTCAAGGATTTCAAGATTAAGATCACTTCTTAATCACAAGAGGAAATTTCGGGTTTGCACTCCAAAAGTTCGAATAAGCACAATGCTCAAGTTTAACAACAAAATCGATTTTCCATTGATGAACCACATATATATATTACAAGCTATTCAATCCCAAAAGATCTAAGTACTTAAAAGATTAAACAAAGCAATAAACAACAAATATCTCTAAATTCCAACAAAGGTGTAAGAGGAATAGTGTTGTTGTGTGTTTTGTTGACTATAAGGGAAGGAGGGCCGGTTTCCACACCCAAGTGGGGAGGCTTCCCTTAGCTTGCAACACAAGCTCCAAAATATCTAGGACCTCCTTTCACACGTCCCAAGTGTAGATCGCATCCCTAAGCATGTTTCGTTGATATTACAACTTACGCTAAGCAAAATAATTCCGGTTTACAAAACCGTAAATTACAAAAAGCGTAATTAAACTAAGTAGCTTAATTAACTTCCTTTCCTTCGTTGCTTAGCAAGATTATATTAGTACTAATCTTTAGTTAAGCTTACAACAAAACCGGGCCATCGTTCAAAATACATATAACAGTTTAAAAGGGTGGTTAATGTTGGTTAACCCTTTTAATGACATTTTTAATCTCAAAACCAACCATAACCAATAGTTAAACAAACTGATTAGAGATAGCTTGGTTAGGTTGAGGTAGCTTGATGCATATTGGTTGAAGTAGCTTGGCGTATTCGCATCATACTCTCCTTGTTCGGAGAAAATTCGACCTCGAATTTTGTTGTTGGAGCTTGAAAGCCGTGGATGGTCTTTCTTCTTCAACTCTATGCATTTTTGAATTGATGTTGCTTCATTTTGTAATGGTAGTTGTTCTATCGAAACAACCTCCAATGAGGCTACCTTTACTCCCTCGTTTGTTTTTGCATCCAATTCATACACACTTGTCTGCTCTTCTTCTTCTTCAGCACTAACTTCACTCTCTCCTTCTTGGGATTGAAGCTTCTCTACTGATAGAGACACTTTCTTCTTGTGAAGTTTTTGCTTCTTATCTTCTTGCATTTGTTGCCTCAAGAATCGAACCTTTTGATTAGCTTCTTGCATCCGTGCAAAAACTTCAACTAGTTCATCCATATTAACAACAATACACTTATAGAAGTTCAAGATGAACTACTATTACAATGAATACAAACAGAAGAAAAAAAAACATTCTGCCTAGAAACTGCCCAGAATTTTCACCAAAAATTCGAGCTTCAAAACCTAATCAAATCAACTTGAAATTGAATGAAATTTTGTCACAACGTAGCCCTAGGTGTTTTAAGAACTCGACCAAAATTTCATAAAAAAATAACAAACCAATTGATTGCAGTTTTTATTTTTCTAAAGCTGGTCCAGATTAATCCGGTTTTAGACCACTTAAGAAAAACACGCTGATTATGCTAGCAAATGACCACCAAAAGTTATGAAATTTTACAGGAAAAAACTAGACATAAAAATAACCACTTTCAAAAAAAGAATCACCCAAAAAACACGATCTGAGATGTGAGAACCTCGCGTTCAAAGTTACCTCAAAAAACTGTCTTTTACGGGTTGCTTCCTTTTGCTTCTTTTATTGTGGTTTTCCTTCTTCTCCAAGAACGTCTAAGTGCCAAGAGGACTTAGAGGGCTGGAGCTCTGATACCACTTGAAGCGAAATGAGACTCCTCTCACGTGTGTTTAGGAGACCCACTAACAGCGGAAACAATCGAACAATGGATATAGACTTTTAGTCGAAAGAATCACTCTTAAAACTAAAAGAATTGTGTTTACTTAAGCTTGATAAGCTTCACTCACTTACTTCCACTTAAGGGTTCTAAATCTGATTAGAGGCTTCACTCACCTAGAAACTGATTTAGGAGGGTTTTGAGAGTAATTCAATTAGCTTCACTCACTAATTATCCTAACTCTCTCTTAGGTTAAGTTTACTCACTTAACTCAAGGATTTCAAGATTAAGATCACTTCTTAATCACAAGAGGAAATTTCGGGTTTGCACTCCAAAAGTTCGAATAAGCACAATGCTCAAGTTTAACAACAAAATCTGATTTTCCATTGATGAACCACATATATATATTACAAGCTATTCAATCCCAAAAGATCTAAGTACTTAAAAGATTAAACAAAGCAATAAACAACAAATATCTCTAAATTCCAACAAAGGTGTAAGAGGAATAGTGTTGTTGTGTGTTTTGTTGACTATAAGGGAAGGAGGGCCGGTTTTCCACACCCAAGTGGGGAGGCTTCCCTTAGCTTGCAACACAAGCTCCAAAATATCTAGGACCTCCTTTCACACGTCCCAAGTGTAGATCGCATCCCTAAGCATGTTTCGTTGATATTACAACTTACGCTAAGCAAAATAATTCCGGTTTACAAAACCGTAAATTACAAAAACTGTAATTAAACTAAGTAGCTTAATTAACTTCCTTTCCTTCGTTGCTTAGCAAGATTATATTAGTACTAATCTTTAGTTAAGCTTACAACAAAACCGGGCCATCGTTCAAAATACATATAACAGTTTAAAAGGGTGGTTAATGTTGGTTAACCCTTTTAATGACATTTTTAATCTCAAAACCAACCATAACCAATAGTTAAACAAACCGATTAGAGATAGCTTGGTTAGGTTGAGGTAGCTTGATGCATATTGGTTGAAGTAGCTTGGCGTATTCGCATCATACTCTCCTTGTTCGGAGAAAATTCGACCTCGAATTTTGTTGTTGGAGCTTGAAAGCCGTGGATGGTCTTTCTTCTTCAACTCTATGCATTTTTGAATTGATGTTGCTTCATTTTGTAATGGTAGTTGTTCTATCGAAACAACCTCCAATGAGGCTACCTTTACTCCCTCGTTTGTTTTTGCATCCAATTCATACACACTTGTCTCCGCTCTTCTTCTTCTTCAGCACTAACTTCACTCTCTCCTTCTTGGGATTGAAGCTTCTACCGATAGAGACACTTTCTTCTTGTGAAGTTTTTGCTTCTTATCTTCTTGCATTTGTTGCCTCAAGAATCGAACCTTTTGATTAGCTTCTTGCATCCGTGCAAAAACTTCAACTAGTTCATCCATATTAACAACAATACACTTATAGAAGTTCAAGATGAACTACTATTACAATGAATACAAACAGAAGAAAAAAAAACATTCTGCCTAGAAACTGCCCAGAATTTTCACCAAAAATTCGAGCTTCAAAACCTAATCAAATCAACTTGAAATTGAATGAAATTTTGTCACAACGTAGCCCTAGGTGTTTTAAGAACTCGACCAAAATTTCATAAAAAAATAACAAACCAATTGATTGCAGTTTTTATTTTTCTAAAGCTGGTCCAGATTAATCCGGTTTTAGACCACTTAAGAAAAACACGCTGATTATGCTAGCAAATGACCACCAAAAGTTATGAAATTTTACAGGAAAAAAACTAGACATAAAAATAACCACTTTCAAAAAAAGAATCACCCAAAAACACGATCTGAGATGTGAGAACCTCGCGTTCAAAGTTACCTCAAAAAACTGTCTTTTACGGGTTGCTTCCTTTTGCTTCTTTTATTGTGGTTTTCCTTCTTCTCCAAGAACGTCTAAGTGCCAAGAGGACTTAGAGGGCTGGAGCTCTGATACCACTTGAAGCGAAATGAGACTCCTCTCACGTGTGTTTAGGAGACCCACTAACAGGCGGAAACAATCGAACAATGGATATAGACTTTTAGTCGAAAGAATCACTCTTAAAACTAAAAGAATTGTGTTTACTTAAGCTTGATAAGCTTCACTCACTTACTTCCACTTAAGGGTTCTAAATCTGATTAGAGGCTTCACTCACCTAGAAACTGATTTAGGAGGGGTTTGAGAGTAATTCAATTAGCTTCACTCACTAATTATCCTAACTCTCTCTTAGGTTAAGTTTACTCACTTAACTCAAGGATTTCAAGATTAAGATCACTTCTTAATCACAAGAGGAAATTTCGGGTTTGCACTCCAAAAGTTCGAATAAGCACAATGCTCAAGTTTAACAACAAAATCTGATTTTCCATTGATGAACCACATATATATATTACAAGCTATTCAATCCCAAAAGATCTAAGTACTTAAAAGATTAAACAAAGCAATAAACAACAAATATCTCTAAATTCCAACAAAGGTGTAAGAGGAATAGTGTTGTTGTGTGTTTTGTTGACTATAAGGAAGGAGGGCCGGTTTTCCACACCCAAGTGGGGAGGCTTCCCTTAGCTTGCAACACAAGCTCCAAAATATCTAGGACCTCCTTTCACACGTCCCAAGTGTAGATCGCATCCCTAAGCATGTTTCGTTGATATTACAACTTACGCTAAGCAAAATAATTCCGGTTTACAAAACCGTAAATTACAAAAAACGTAATTAAACTAAGTAGCTTAATTAACTTCCTTTCCTTCGTTGCTTAGCAAGATTATATTAGTACTAATCTTTAGTTAAGCTTACAACAAAACCGGGCCATCGTTCAAAATACATATAACGGTTTAAAAGGGTGGTTAATGTTGGTTAACCCTTTTAATGACATTTTTAATCTCAAAACCAACCATAACCAATAGTTAAACAAACTGATTAGAGATAGCTTGGTTAGGTTGAGGTAGCTTGATGCATATTGGTTGAAGTAGCTTGGCGTATTCGCATCAAATGCATTTGAGTTTCATTTGATTCAATTAGCTTTGTTCTATAAATTTGAGTTCCATATGATTCAATTAGCTATGTTTGACTTAATTTGACTTTTATTTGATTCAATTAGCTTTGTTTAATGCATTTGACTTTCATTTGATTCAATTAGCTTTGTTGAATACTTTTAAGTTTCATTTGATTATGGTACGAAATGGGAAGGTACCAAGATTATTAAGGATGGCTTACATGATCATCCTTAACCCTGATTTAGTATCACCTATTCTACCTAACAAGATCCGTTGGATATGGCTCATATCATGGAGTAGGATCACTTGTTAGAAGTTTAGCTAAGTACTAATCTTAATTAGTTTTTTTGTAATAATTAGTTAAGTAGAAATAGAAAGAAGTGAAGACGTTCACGTTCAACCGGAGATTCTGGCGCAGCGAAATCGTTTTGGTTATTGTGAGAAATCTACAAATCATTTTCCAGTGATTCTTTTTTTGTTGGATTTCTAACATCTTGAAGTTTCATCCTACAAAATTTGGTGAGATTTCATGAAGAAACGAAGTTGCAGTAGCCTTTCAATTGAGACGTCAATTCTGGATCAGTTTTGCGGTTTTGTAAAACCGAGTATATTTTGTTTAGTTTAAGTTGTAATATGGGACGAACCATGCTTGGGGACGTGAATTACACTTGGGACGTGTAAAGGGAACTCTTGGAGATCTTTTGGAGCTTTACTTGCAAGCTAAGAGAAGTCCCCCCCACTTGGTGATGAAAACCGGTCCTCCTTGCCCCAAAGTCAACAAAACACACAACAACACTATTCCTTCTTACATCTTTGTTGGATTAAGAGATATTTGTTGTTTAATTGCTTTGTTTAATTACCTTAGTGTATTAGATATTTATGGCTGATTTGTTAAGCCTTTTTTTAGCTCTTTGCTATATATATGTAATGGTGATCATAAATAAAAATCAGATTTTGTTGTTAAACTTGAGCATTGTGCTTATTCGAACTTTTGGAGTGCAAACCCGAAATTTCCTCTTGTGATTAAGAAGTGATCTTAATCTTGAAATCCTTGAGTTAAGTGAGTAAAGCTTAACCTAAGAGAGAGTTAGGATAATTAGTGAGTGAAGCTAATTGAATTACTCTCAAAACCCTCCTAAATCAGTTTCTAGGTGAGTGAAGCCTCTAATCAGATTTAGAACCCTTAAGTGGAAGTAAGTGAGTGAAGCTTATCAAGCTTAAGTAAACACAATTCTTTTAGTTTTAAGAGTGATTCTTTCGACTAAAAGTCTATATCCATTGTTCGATTGTTTCCGCTGTTAGTGGGTCTCCTAAACACACGTGAGAGGAGTCTCATTTCGCATCAGCATTAAACAAAGCTAATTGAATCAAATGGAACTCAAATGTATTCAACAAAGCTAATTGAATCAAATGAAACTCAAATGCATTCAACAAAGCTAATTGAATCAATTTCAAGTCAAATTAAGTCAAACAAACCTAATTGAATTAAATGAAATTCAAATGAAGTTAAATAAAGCTAATTGAATCAATTGAAACGCAAATGCATTCAACAAAGCTAATTGAATCAAATGAAAGTCAAACAAAGTCAAACATAACGAATGGAATCAAATGAAACTTAACAAAGCTAATTGAATCAAATGAAAGTCAAATTAAGTCAAACATAGCTAATTGAATCAAATGGAACTCAAATGTATTCAACAAAGCTAATTGAATCAAATGCAACTCAAATGCATTCAACAAAGCTAATTGAATCAAATGAAACTCAAATGCAGTCAACAAGGTTAATTGAATCAAATTAATGTTAAATAAAGTCAAACAAAACTAATTGAATTAAATGAAGTCAAACAAAGCTAACTGTATCTAATGAAAGTCAAATGAAGTCCGATAAAGCTAATTGAATCAAATGAAACTCAAATGTATTCAACAAAGCTAATTGAATCAAATGAAACTAAATGCATTCAACAAAACTAATTGAATCAAATTAAAGTAAAATGAAGTCAAACAACACTAATTGAATGAAATGAAAGTCAAACAAAGTCAAACATAGCTAATAAAATCAAATGAAACTTAAATGCATTCAACAAAGCTAATTGAATCAAATGAAAGTCAAATTAAGTCAAACATAGCTAATTGAATCAAATGGAACTCAAATGTATTCAACAAAGCTAATTGAATCAAATAAAACTCAAATGCATTCATCAAAGCTAATTGAATCAAATGAATCTCAAATGCAGTCAACAAAGTTAATTGAATCAAATTAAAGTAAAATGAAGTCAAACAAAGCTAATTGAATCAAATCAAGTCAAACAAAGCTAATTGTATCAAATGAAAGTCAAATGAAGTCCAATCAAGCTAATTGACTCAAATGCATTCAACATAGCTAATTCAATCAAATGGAACTCAAATGCATTAAACAAAGCAAATTGAATCAAATGAAAGTCAAATTAAGTCAAACATAGATAATTGAATCAAATGGAACTCAAATGTATTCAACAAAGCTAATTCAGTCAAATGAAACTCAAATACATTCAACAAAGCTAATTGAATCAAATTAAAGTCAAATGAAGTATAATAAAGCTAATTATATTAAATTAAAGTAAAATGAAATCAAACAAAGCTAATTGAATCAAATGAAGTCAAACAAAGCTAATTGTATCTAATGAAAGTCAAATGAAGTCCGATAAAGCTAATTGAATCAAATGAAACTCAAATGTATTCAACAAAGCTAATTGAATCAAATGAAACTCAAATGCATTCAACAAAGCTAATTGAATCAAATTAAAGTAAAATGAAGTCAAACAACGCTAATTGAATGAAATGAAAGTCAAACAAAGCTAATATAATCAAATGAAACTTAAAAGCATTCAACAAAGCTAATTGAATCAAATGAAAGTCAAATGCATTCAACAAAGCTAATTGAATCAAATGAAACTCAAATTTATACAACAAAGCTAATTGAATCAAATGAAACTCAAATGCATTAAACAAAGCTAATTGAATCAAATGGAACTCAAATGTATTCAACAAATCTAATTGAATCAAATGAAACTCAAATGCATTCAACAAAGCTAATTGAATCAAATGAATCTCAAATGCAGTCAACAAAGTTAATTGAATCAAATTAAAGTAAAATGAAGTCAAACAAAGCTAATTGAATCAAATCAAGTCAAACAAAGCTAATTGTATCAAATGAAAGTCAAATGAAGTCCAATCAAGCTAATTGACTCAAATGCATTCAACAAAGCTAATTCAATCAAATGGAACTCAAATGCATTAAACAAAGCTAATTGAATCAAATGAAAGTCAAATTCAGTCAAACATAGATAATTGAATCAAATGGAACTCAAATGTATTCAACAAAGCTAATTCAGTCAAATGAAACTCAAATACATTCAACAAAGCTAATTGAATCAAATTAAAGTCAAATGAAGTATAATAAAGCTAATTATATTAAATTAAAGTAAAATGAAATCAAACAAAGCTAATTGAATCAAATGAAGTCAAACAAAGCTAATTGTATCTAATGAAAGTCAAATGAAGTCCGATAAAGCTAATTGAATCAAATGATACTCAAATGTATTCAACAAAGCTAATTGAATCAAATGAAACTCAAATGCATTCAACAAAGCTAATTGAATCAAATTAAAGTAAAATGAAGTCAAACAACGCTAATTGAATGAAATGAAAGTCAAACAAAGCTAATATAATCAAATGAAACTTAAAAGCATTCAACAAAGCTAATTGAATCAAATGAAAGTCAAATGCATTAAACAAAGCTAATTGAATCAAATTAAAGTAAAATGAAGTCAAACAACGCTAATTCAATGAAATGAAAGTTAAACAAAGCTAATATAATCAAATGAAACTTAAAAAGTATTCAACAAAGCTAATTGAATCAAATGAAAGTCAAATGCATTCAACAAATCTAATTGAATCAAATGGAACTCAAATTTATACAACAAAGCTAATTGAATCAAATGAAACTCAAATGCATTAAACAAAGCTAATTGAATCAAATGGAACTCAAATGTATTCAACAAAGCTAATTGAATCAAATGAAACTCAAATGCATTTAACAAAGCTAATTGAATCAAATGAAACTCAAATGCATTCAACAAAGCTAATTGAATCAAATGAAACTCAAATGCAGTCAACAAGGTTAATTGAATCAAATTAATGTAAAATAAAGTCAAACAAAGCTAATTGAATTAAATGAAGTCAAACAAAGCTAATTGTATCTAATGAAAGTCAAATGAAGTCCGATAAAGCTAATTGAATCAAATGAAACTCAAATGTATTCAACAAAGCTAATTGAATCAAATGAAACTAAATGCATTCAACAAAACTAATTGAATCAAATTAAAGTAAAATGAAGTCAAACAACGCTAATTGAATGAAATGAAAGTCAAACAAAGTCAAACATAGCTAATAAAATCAAATGAAACTTAAATGCATTCAACAAAGCTAATTGAATCAAATGAAAGTCAAATGCATTAAACAAAGCTAATTGAATCAAATAAAAGTCAAACATGGCTAATTGAATCAAATGCAACTCAAATGTATTCAACAAAGCTAATTGAATCAAATGAAACTCAAATGCATTCAACAAAGCTAATTGAATCAATTTCAAGTCAAATTAAGTCAAACAAACCTAATTGAATTAAATGAAAGTCAAATGAAGTTAAATAAAGCTAATTGAATCAATTGAAATGCAAATGCATTCAACAAAGCTAATTGAATCAAATAAAAGTAAAATGAAGTCAAACAAAGCTAATTGAATCAAATGAAGTCAAACAAAGCTAATTGTATCAAATGAAAGTCAAATGAAGTCCAATAAAGCTAATTGAATTAAATAAAACTCAAATGTATTCAACAAAGCTAATTGAATCAAATGAAACTCAAATGCATTCAACAAAGCTAATTGAATCAAATTAAAGTAAAATGAAGTCAAACAACGCTAATTGAATCCAATGAAAGTCAAACAAAGTCAAACATAGCTAATAGAATCAAATGAAACTTAAATGCATTCAACAAAGTTAATTGAATCAAATAAAAGTCAAATTAAGTCAAACATATCTAATTGAATCAAATGGAACTCAAATGAATTCAACAAAGCTAATTGAATCAAATGAAACTCAAATGCATTCAACAAAGCTAATTGAATCAAATGAAACTCAAATTGAAGTGAAATCAGTTAGCTTTTTGATGCTCTCATTTTTGTAATAATTAATTAGGCTTAATTAGCAAGTTTAGTGTTAGTTGAGTTCTAAACATGCTTTACTTTCACTAATTATGTTTAGAAGTTGTTTTAAGTAGAAACTGTTTTGTACGTTTGGTCTGTGGCGCGGTAGAATCATTTTGATGATTCCGAACAAGTTACTTGGAATTTTCGAGTGATTCCAATTGCATTGGTTCACTAACATCTTGAAGTTTCATCTTACAAAATTTGGTGAGATTTCATGAAGAAACGAAGTTGCAGTAGCCTTTCAACTGAGACGTCAATTCTGGATCAGTTTTGCGATTTTGTAAAACCGAGTATATTTTGCTTAGTTTAAGTTGTATTTGGACGTGTGAGGCATGGGGCAGCAGCTAATGTGGACTCTTGGAGATCAGTTGAAGCTTTCTTTGCAAGCTAAGAGAAGCCTCCCACTTGGGTGTGGAAAACCGGCCCTCCTTCCCTTATAGTCAACAAAACACACAACAACACTATTCCTCTTACACCTTTGTTGGAATTTGGAGATATTTGTTGTTTATTGCTTTGTTTAATCTTTTAAGTACTTAGATCTTTTGGGATTGAATAGCTTGTAATATATATATGTGGTTCATCAATGGAAAAGGAGATTTTGGTTGTTAAACTTGAGCATTGTGCTTATTCGAACTTTTGGAGTGCAAACCCGAAATTTCCTCTTGTGATTAAGAAGTGATCTTAATCTTGAAATCCTTGAGTTAAGTGAGTTAAACTTAACCTAAGAGAGAGTTAGGATAATTAGTGAGTGAAGCTAATTGAATTACTCTCAAAACCCTCCTAAATCAGTTTCTAGGTGAGTGAAGCCTCTAATCAGATTTAGAACCCTTAAGTGGAAGTAAGTGAGTGAAGCTTATCAAGCTTAAGTAAACACAATTCTTTTAGTTTTAAGAGTGATTCTTTCGACTAAAAGTATATATCCATTGTTCGTTTGTTTCCGCTGTTAGTGGGTCTCCTAAACACACGTGAGAGGAGTCTCATTTCGCATCACAAATGCAATCAACAATGTTAATTGAATCAAATTAATGTAAAATGAAGTCAAACAAAGCTAATTGAATCAAATAACGTCAAACAAAGCTAATTGTATCTAATGAAAGTCAAATGAAGTCCGATAAAGCTAATTGAATCAATTGAAACTCAAATGTATTCAACAAAGCTAATTGAATCAAATGAAACTCAAATGCATTCAACAAAGCTAATTGAATCAAATTAAAGTAAAATGAAGTCAAACAACGCTAATTGAATCAAATGAAAGTCAAACAAAGTCAAACATAGCTAATAGAATCAAATGAAACTTAAATGCATTCAACAAAGCTAATTGAATCAAATGAAAGTCAAATTAAGTCAAACATAGCTAATTGAATCAAATGGAACTCAAATGTATTCAACAAAGCTAATTGAATCAAATGAAACTCAAATGCATTCAACAAAGCTAATTGAATCAAATGAATCTCAAATGCAGTCAACAAAGTTAATGATGTGATTCTTGAAACAAGATTCACGAAATTTAGGCTCTTTGATGTAGTTTAGTGGCTTTTGTAGATGAAAGATTGAAACTTTAATTAAATCGTAGAGCAAAGATCAAGTATATTGGCGTATTTCGTCTCAATAACTCGATTGGTAACCCAGGATATGGAAAACTTAGGCGTATTTCGTCTCAAAGTTCAACTAGGGGGTTTTTGGATTCTCTCCGGATTCGTTTTGGATTCTCTCCTAAATCGTAATTCACAAGAATTAACTTAAACATACTCTACCTTTATTAATATGACCGAATGGTCTATTTATAGTGCAAATAATCCTAAACCTAGTAGAACTATTAAAGCAAAGTAACCTAAACCTAGTAGAACTAGTAAAGCATAAAAGATAAACATAACAAACTAATCTATCATCACACGGCTGTGACTGATTTTTTCACACGCCTAATGTGATTAGGATTAGGACTCCTAACACAACTCAAACTCTAATTAAAATAAAGTCCTAATTCAATTGAAACTCTAAACAAACTATGAATTAAAACCCTAAATTACATAGAATTCTAACAGAACTAGAACTCTACATAACTAATACTTCTATTTCACATCAAACTCCCCTTCTTGAAAAAAACTTATCCTCAAGTTTTGATGTAGCCAAGCAATCATCCATGCGCGAAATCCATGATCCATGAGCATTAGGGCACGAATGAGAAACAACAATGGAGGCCATGATGGGTGTGGTCGTTTGTTGCCAAGAAGGACAATATGATAACAAAAATCAGTAGTAGATGCTGCAGATTTTGGTTGCCAACGCTTCTTGGAAAATGTAGTCGCACATGGGGCAGCAAATTTCAGAACTTTCGAATGTCTACAAGCCAAAGATTGAATCTTTAAGCCCTCTTGTATGTCCAAGATCAGATCTGATGGAGTTTCACAATTCAAAGAGTCATCCGTACAAGGTGCTTCCTCCAACGAGGGTAGTGTTGCCGTGGAATCTGCCACGTCTTGGTTTAAGTACAACACAAGTTCTTCCTTGGAAACATATTCATCATTGGGGCATTGATGTTCTTCGTGACCAAGACCTTGACACTTTAAACAATGTATCCATGTTTTTGTGCGCATGGTTGCAGTAGATGCCTTCGGAGGTGGTACAGCTTATGAAGAGTGACAAATATTTCTTCGAAGCCTGCGCTGATGTTATCCATGGAAGCATAGGACGCATCGTAGTCATAATAGTCATAGTAATCAGCCATTATGAAACAGCAAGCAGATACGATGTCATAGAAGTTTAACGCGGCACAGAACTCTTTACTTATTAGAACGTTATGAAATTTTTACACAACAAACCTCCAGATGTTGTAAATCCAACGAACCAAAAATCATAGAATTCCGATTATACACGCACTGTCACGCGCCGTTTCAAGCGAGCAGTGTCAAACTGGCGACAGAAATTTGACGCAGATGTATTCGATGACTGCGACTTCGTTACTGGTTGAAATGCGCTCAAATTTTAACACAAGAGAGATCTCTTTGTTAGCTTTCCAACGAACCAAGAAAATCTGAATTCCGACTTGTAACGTAGCCACAGGAATAATTTTACCGAACTGCTGTCAGATGTGATGCAAATCAGCAGTGCGGGGGGTGGAAATCAGCAGCCACACCACTTGATGTGATTCTTGAAACAAGATTCACGAAATTTAGGCTCTTTGATGTAGTTTAGTGGCTTTTGTAGATGAAAGATTGAAACTTTAATTAAATCAGTAGCAAAGATCAAGTATATTGGCGTATTTCGTCTCAATAACTCGATTGGTAACCAGGATATGGAGAACTTAGGCGTATTTCGTCTCAAAGTTCAACTAGGGGTTTTTGGATTCTCTCCGGATTCGTTTTGGATTCTCTCCTAAATCTGTAATTCACAAGAATTAACTTAAACATACTCTACCTTTATTAATATGACCGAATGGTCTATTTATAGTGCAAATAATCCTAAACCTAGTAGAACTATTAAAGCAAAGTAACCTAAACCTAGTAGAACTAGTAAAGCATAAAAGATAAACATAACAAACTAATCTATCATCACACGGCTGTGACTGATTTTTTCACACGCCTAATGTGATTAGGATTAGGACTCCTAACACAACTCAAACTCTAATTAAAATAAAGTCCTAATTCAATTGAAACTCTAAACAAACTATGAATTAAAACCCTAAATTACATAGAATTCTAACAGAACTAGAACTCTACATAACTAATACTTCTATTTCACATCAGTTAATTAAAAAAATTAAAGTAAAATGAAGTCAACCAAAGCTAATTGAATCAAATGAAGTCAAACAAAGCTAATTGTATCAAATGAAAGTCAAATGAAGTCCAATAAAGCTAATTGACTCAAATGCATTCAACAAAGCTAATTCAATCAAATGGAACTCAAATGCATTAAACAAAGCTAATTGAATCAAATGAAAGTCAAATTAAGTCAAACATAGATAATTGAATCAAATGGAACTCAAATGTATTCAACAAAGCTAATTGAGTCAAATGAAACTCAAATACATTCAACAAAGCTAATTGAATCAAATTAAAGTCAAATGAAGTATAATAAAGCTAATTATATCAAATTAAAGTAAAATGAAATCAAACAAAGCTAATTGGATCAAATAAAGTCAAACAAAGCTAATTGTATCAAATGAAAGTCAAATGAAGTCCAATAAAGCTAATTGAATCAAATGAAACTCAAATGTATTCAACAAAGCCAATAAAATGAAACTCAAATGCATTCAACAAAGCTAATTGAATCAAATTAAAGTAAAATGAAGTCAAACAACGCTAATTGAATTAAATGAAAGTCAAACACAGCTAATAGAATCAAATGAAACTTAAATGCATTCAACAAAACTAATTGAATCAAATGAAAGTCAAATGCATTAAACAAAGCAAATTGAATCAAATGAAAGTCAAATTAAGTCAAACATAGCTAATTGAATCAAATGGAACTCAAATGCATTCAACAAAGCTAATTGAATCAAATGCAACTCAAATGCATTCAACAAAGCTAATTGAATCAAATTCAAGTCAAATTAAGTCAAATAAAGCTAATTGAATCAAATAATTCTCAAATGCATTCAACAATGCTAATTGAATCAAATGAAACTCAAATGCAGTCAACAAAGCTAATTGAATCAAATTAAAGTCAAATGAAATCAAATAAAGCTAATTATATCAAATTAAAGTAAAATGAAGAGAAACAAAGCTAATTGGATCAACTAAAGTCAAACAAAGCTAATTGTATCAAATGAAAGTCAAAGGAATTCCAATAAAGCTAATTGAATAAAATGAAACTCAAATGTATTCAACAAAGCTAATTGAATCAAATGAAACTCAAATGCATTCAACAAAGCAAATTGAATCAAATTAAAGTAAAATGAAGTCAAATAACGCTAATTGAATCAAATGAAAGTCAAACAAAGTCAAACATATCTAATGGAATCAAATGAAACTTAAATGCATACAACAAAGCTAATTGAATCAAATGAAAGTCAAATTAAGTCAAACATAGCTAATTGAATCAAATGGAACTCAAATGAATTCAACAAAGCTAATTGAATCAAATGAAACTCAAATGCATTCAAAAAAGCTAATTGAATCAAATGAAACTCAAATGCAGTCAACAATGTTAATTGAATCAAATTAATGTAAAATGAAGTCAAACAAAGCTAATTGAATCAAATAACGTCAAACAAAGCTAATTGTATCTAATGAAAGTCAAATGAAGTCCGATAAAGCTAATTGAATCAATTGAAACTCAAATGTATTCAACAAAGCTAATTGAATTAAATGAAACTCAAATTCATTCAACAAAGCTAATTGAATCAAATTAAAGTAAAATGAAGTCAAACAACGCTAATTGAATCAAATGAAAGTCAAACAAAGTCAAACATAGCTAATTGAATCAAATGAAACTTAAATGCATTCAACAAAGCTAATTGAATCAAATGAAAGTCAAATTAAGTCAAACATAGCTAATTGAATCAAATGGAACTCAAATGTATTCAACAAAGCTAATTGAATCAAATGAAACTCAAATGCATTCAACAAAGCTAAATGAATCAAATGAAACTCAAATGCACTCAACAATGTTAATTGAATCAAATTAATGTAAAATGAAGTCAATCAAAGCTAATTGAATCAAATGAAGTCAAACAAAGCTAATTGTATCTAATGAAAGTCAAATGAAGTCCGATAAAGCTAATTGAATCAAATGAAACTCAAATGTATTCAACAAAGCTAATTGAATCAAATGAAACTCAAATGCATTCAACAAAGCTAATTGAATCAAATTAAAATAAAATGAAGTCAAACAACGCTAATTGAATGAAATGAAAGTCAAACAAAGCTAATATAATCAAATGAAACTTAAAAGCATTCAACAAAGCTAATTGAATCAAATGAAAGTCAAATGCATTAAACAAAGCTAATTGAATCAAATAAAAGTCAAATTAAGTCAAACATAGCTAATTGAATCAAATGGACCTCAAATTTTTATAGAACAAAGCTAATTGAATCAAATGAAACTCAAATGCATTAAACAAAGCTAATTGAATCAAATGGAACTCAAATGTATTCAACAAAGCTAATTGAATCAAATGAAACTCAAATGCATTCAACAAAGCTAATTGAATCAAATGAAACTCAAATGCAGTCAACAAGGTTAATTGAATCAAATTAATGTAAAATAAAGTCAAACAAAGCTAATTTAATTAAATGAAGTCAAACAAAGCTAATTGTATCTAATGAAAGTCAAATGAAGTCCGATAAAGCTAATTGAATCAAATGAAACTCAATGTATTCAACAAAGCTAATTGAATCAAATGAAACTAAATGCATTCAACAAAACTAATTGAATCAAATTAAAGTAAAATGAAGTCAAACAACGCTAATTGAATGAAATGAAAGTCAAACAAAGTCAAACATAGCTAATAAAATCAAATGAAACTTAAATGCATTCAACAAAGCTAATTGAATCAAATGAAAGTCAAATTAAGTCAAACATAGCAAATTGAATCAAATGGAACTCAAATATATTCAACAAAGCTAATTGAATCAAATGAAACTCAAATGCATTCAACAAAGCTAATTGAATCAAATTCAAGTCAAATTAAGTCAAACAAACCTAATTGAATTAAATTAAAGTAAAATGAAGTTAAATAAAGCTAATTGAATCAATTGAAACGCAAATGCATTCAACAAAGCTAATTGAATCAAATAAAACTCAAATGCATTCAACAAAGCTAATTGAATCAAATGAATCTCAAATGCAGTCAACAAAGTTAATTGAATCAAATTAAAGTAAAATGAAGTCAAACAAAGCTGATTGAATCAAATGAAGTCAAACAAAGCTAATTGTATCAAATGAAAGTCAAATGAAGTCCAATGAAGCTAATTGACTCAAATGCATTCAACAAAGCTAATTCAATCAATTGGAACTCAAATGCATTAAACAAAGCTAATTGAATCAAATGAAAGTTGAAACAAACACAACTCAAAGAAGAATAGTGTTTAGGATAGATTTGAATCACAAGCTAAAAGAATCACTCTTAAAGCTAGTAATTCGGTTTTTAGTTAAGGAAGTGAATCATCATCATTAGAGCATGAAATGTTGCTGCCCAAATCGAAGGCAAAGGGGTAGAAAACGCCGCAGCGGCCCCCTTTTCTTTCCTCTATTCATGTGCTTTCCTTCTTGCTTAGGAAAGGTTGTAATTGGACCCTTTCTTTGCAGCATCTTGGTAAGCATGAATAAGCAAGGTGCTTCACCTACTAGCTTCATTAGATCATTCATTGCATCACAAAAACAATGATGAAAACCGTAGCTTCATTCTAGTACAAAACGACTGATTTTTCTTTCTTTGGTGCTAAGTGATTTCAAAGCATGTTTAATGAGAGTTAAGCATGTTTAAGACTAAACTAACACTAATTAATATCAAGCACCTCAAGCACACACCTCCCCAACACCCATGGGCATTGCTAGCTTACTTAGCTTCTCTTCCGTTGTTGCTTAGCATGATTACGTTAGTACTAATCTTTAGGCCATGAATCTCTCCTTTGTTGTGATTGAGATTAGTACTTAGTAATACCTCTTGATTTGCAAATCGTTTTCGTATCATCCTCTCCTTCTTCAAAAGGAATTGTCCTCAATTCTTGTACATCTTCATCTTCTAAGTAGGAGGACAAATCACCTATATTGAATGTTCTTGCCACGCCATATTCTCCGGAAGGTCTATTTTGTAAGCATTTGTCTCCATAACGTTCAAGAACTTTGAAAGGTCCTTCACTCGAGGCATGAGTTTATGCTTCCTTTTGCTTGGAAATCTCTCCTTCCTTAAGTGAATCCACACCAAATCTCCGGGAGCAAACACCCTTGGTTTTCGGCTCTTGTTTGCTTTCTTCTTGTATATCTCATTTGCTTTCTCTATGTTGGTGCGTATTTCTTTGTGAATCTTCACCATTACTTGACTTGTTGCCTAGCATCTCCATGGACATAAGAATCTTTAGGCAATGAAATAAGATCAATAGGTACATAAGGATTCACCCCATATACCACTTCGAATGGTGAATGTTTCGTTGCACAAGTTGGAGTTCCGTTGTAAGCAAACTCCGCATGGCATAGCTTCGACGTCCCAATCTTTTCTCGGTTTTGCTCACTAAGCCCCTTAACAAGGTGCCTAGAGTTCGATTGGTCACTTCGGTTTGACCATCCGTTTGGGGGTGATGTGAAGTACTAAACAAAGCAACTTAGTACCCATCATTCTCCATAGGGACCTCCAAAAGTGACTCAAAAACTTACTATCTCGATCCGAGATAATAGTTCTTGGTACTCCATGTAAACGAACAATTTCCCTGAAATATAAACAAGAAACGTTAATAGCATCTTCTGTTTTATGGCAAGGCACAAAGTGTGCCATTTTTGAGAAACGGTCCACCACCACCATGACCGAATCTTTCCCTCTTTACGTTCTAGGAAGTGCCACAATGAAATCCATACTAATGTCCTCCCATGGTCTCTCCTAGCATCGGTAAAGGAGTGTACAACCCCTTATGGAACGTGCTCTTAGCTCTTTGACAAACACCGCAACGAGCCAAAACAAAGTGCACTTCTTTAATCATATGTGGCCATGAAAAATGTTCTTGTAATAATCCCATGGTTTTGCTAATGCCAAAATGGCCAGCCAAACCACCTCCATGAGCTTCTCTAATCAAAGAAATCCCGAACCGGACACTTAGGAACACAAAGTTTGTTCCCTTTGAATAAGAACCCCTCCATTTGATGATAATGGTCTTTTGGACCATTTTTAGTAGCCACGAACGTGTCACGTGTCTCATCATCAAGAACATAGAACTCTTTAATCAATTCAAACCCAAGTACCTTGGAATCTATCATATTAAGCATTAGGTGCCTCCGAGATAAAGCATCTGCTACAACGTTAGATTTTCCAGCTTTGTACTTAGCAACAAAATTGAAAGATTGTAAAAATTCTACCCATTTAGCGTGACGAGCACTAAGCTTATGTTGTCCATGAATGTATTTTAATGATTCATGATCAGAATGAAGAACAAAAGCCTGTGGTCGCAAATAGTGACTCCAATGATTAAGAGCTCTACCCATAGCATAAAACTCTTTATCATAGGTGGAATAATTCAATTTAGCATGATTAAGCTTCTCACTAAAATAAGCAATAGGCTTGCCACATTGAATCAAAACAGCCCCCAATACCCGTTCCACTTGCGTCACACTCAACTTCAAATGGTTTAGTGAAATCGGGTAAAAGCTAGGATAGGCGTTTTACACATTTTCTCTTTTACAAGTTCAAACGCCTTTTGAGCGCGTCACTCCATGCAAATTTTCCATGTTTAGTGCATTCAGTTATAGGAGCTAATAAAAGTGCTGAAATTATTTATAAACCTCCTATAAAATGAAGCTAAACCATGAAAAGATCTCACCTCGGTGATGGTTGTAGGAACCGGCCAAGAAGAAATCGCCTCTACTTTGGATGGATCCACCTTCACACCCTCATCAGAAATGATGAAGCCAAGAAAGCCAATCTCTCTTTGCATAAACGTGCACTTTTCAAGCTTGCCGTACAGTTTTTGCTCCTTTAGAACTTCGAACAATTGTTGCAAATGATTTAAATGATCATCCTTGTTAGTGATGCGAAACGAGACTCCTCTCACGTGTGTTTAGGAGACCCACTAACAGCGGAAACAAACGAACTATTGATATATACTTTTAGTCGAAAGAATCACTCTTTAAACTAAAAGAATTGTGTTTACTTAAGCTTGATAAGCTTCACTCACTTACTTCCACTTAAGGGTTTTAAATCTGATTAGAGGCTTCACTCACCTAGAAACTGATTTAGGAGGGTTTTGAGAGTAATTCAATTAGCTTCACTCACTAATTATCCTAACTCTCTCTTAGGTTAAGTTTAACTCACTTAACTCAAGGGTTTCGGATTAAGTTCACTTCTTAATCACAAGAAGAATTTTCGGATTTAGCTATCCAAATTTTCAATAAGCACAAAGCTCAATTTCAACATTCAAATCTCTCCTTTCATTGATGAACCATATTACATATATATAGCAAAGAGCTAAAAAGGCTTAACAAATCAGCCATAAATATCTAATACACTAAGGTAATAAACAAAGCATTAAGCTACAAATATCCCACAAAACAAGTTGATCAACAAGTGGGGTGAATAGTGCTGCATAGTGTTCTTGTGTGTATTGTTGACCGGTTTTCTTCAAGCAAGTGGGAGGCTTCTCTTAGCTTGCAAGGAAAGCTTCAACTGATCTCCAAGAGTCCACATTAGCTGCTGCCCCATGTCTCACACGTCCAAATACAACTTAAACTAAGCAAAATATACTCGGTTTTACAAAACCGCAAAACTGATCCAGAATTGACGTCTCAGTTGAAAGGCTACTGCAACTTCGTTTCTTCATGAAATCTCACCAAATTTTGTAGGATGAAACTTCAAGATGTTAGTGAGCCAATGCAATTGGAATCACTCGAAAATTCCAAGTAACTTGTTCGGAATCATCAAAATGATTCTACCGCGCCACAGACCAAACGTACAAAACAGTTTCTACTTAAAACAACTTCTAAACATAATTAGTGAAAGTAAAGCATGTTTAGAACTCAACTAACACTAAACTTGCTAATTAAGCCTAATTAATTATTACAAAAATGAGAGCATCAAAAAGCTAACTGAGCTAACTGATTTCACTTCATTCTCTCTTTCTTCAAAAAAACTTGTCCTCAAGTTTTGATCAAATCAAGGCACCAAGATAACCAAGAAATCATCCATATTAATCGAATGATCATTAACAAGATTACCAACTGCAATAAGTCAAAGACCGAGCAAAGATTTAAGCGACCTTGAACAAACAACCCAATGTCTTGAAAATTTGAACCATTATGAACATAGACATTAACTAGTTCATGAAATAGTTTATGTTTCTTGAACAAATCAGATGGAAAACATGAGATAGGTAATCGTTCTTCTAAGATTGGAACCTTCAAGATCAAATCTTTATTGTCCAAATTTAAAAAAGATTTAGTCTTTTCTCCTTCTTCATCAAGAACAAATTTTGGAACCTTTTTCAGGCTCGTCATCAACAAGAATTATATCTCTCGATGTTTCCTCATGTTTTTTTGCTTTTCGTTGTTCAATCAACAACTCAATCTCCTCTTTAGCCTTTTGAAATCTTTCTTCAAAAGTTGGTGGACGTCTAAGACCATCCATTACTTGTTTTGCCCTTTCAATTCTTTGATAGGCCTTTAAGAACTCAGGTGAAAAGCCACTCACATCCATAAATTTCAAATAGACAGAAAACTGCCCAGAAATTTTGCTTGTACGTTTGTGTTCGGAAACCAAATAAAACAACTCAAAATCAAGTGAAATTTTTTTAGCATGTAGATATATGTGTTAGGAGCACTCTACAAAAATTTCACACGAAAATACCAAGCCAAGAAATTGCAGTTTGTATTTTAGAAAAACTGGTACAAAACGCCCGGTTTTAGACCAATCAACAAAAACGTGCTTAAATCAATATAAAAAAGTCTTGATAATTTCTCAAAATTTATAGGTGATAATTAGACAGAAAAATAATCAGTTTCAAAAAAATAATTACCTCAAAATCCCTTGGAACAAAGGAGAAAAAGCCGTTCAAAGTATACCTTAGAAACTGACTGGTTTTCCAAGTTCCAGTTTTTAACGTTGAAAGTTTTGGATCACTGTGAACTCGTTACTACTCCAATGCTCACAACATTTTGACACAAGAAAGATTAGGATGTTAGCTTTCCAAAACAACAAAAAACACTGAAAAATACCCAGGGACGCGCTCTCACGCTCCGGTTGAATCGACTGGGCTCTGATACCACTTGATGCGAAACGAGACTCCTCTCACGTGTGTTTAGGAGACCCACTAACAGCGGAAACAAACGAACTATTGATATATACTTTTAGTCGAAAGAATCACTCTTAAAACTAAAAGAATTGTGTTTACTTAAGCTTGATAAGCTTCACTCACTTACTTCCACTTAAGGGTTCTAAATCTGATTAGAGGCTTCACTCACCTAGAAACTGATTTAGGAGGGTTTTGAGAGTAATTCAATTAGCTTCACTCACTAATTATCCTAACTCTCTCTTAGGTTAAGTTTAACTCACTTAACTCAAGGGTTTCGGATTAAGTTCACTTCTTAATCACAAGAAGAATTTTCGGATTTAGCTATCCAAATTTTCAATAAGCACAAAGCTCAATTTCAACATTCAAATCTCTCTTTTCATTGATGAACCATATTACATATATATAGCAAAGAGCTAAAAAGGCTTAACAAATCAGCCATAAATATCTAATACACTAAGGTAATAAACAAAGCATTAAGCTACAAATATCCCACAAAACAAGTTGATCAACAAGTGGGGTGAATAGTGCTGCATAGTGTTCTTGTGTGTATTGTTGACAGGTTTTCTTCAAGCAAGTGGGAGGCTTCTCTTAGCTTGCAAGGAAAGCTTCAACTGATCTCCAAGAGTCCACATTAGCTGCTGCCCCATGTCTCACACGTCCAAATACAACTTAAACTAAGCAAAATATACTCGGTTTTACAAAACCGCAAAACTGATCCAGAATTGACGTCTCAGTTGAAAGGCTACTGCAACTTCGTTTCTTCATGAAATCTCACCAAATTTTGTAGGATGAAACTTCAAGATGTTAGTGAACCAATTCAATTGGAATCACTCGAAAATTCCAAGTAACTTGTTCGGAATCATCAAAATGATTCTACCGCGCCACAGACCAAACGTACAAAACAGTTTCTACTTAAGACAACTTCTAAACATAATTAGTGAAAGTAAAGCATGTTTAGAACTCAACTAACACTAAACTTGCTAATTAAGCCTAATTAATTATTACAAAAATGAGAGTTTTAAAAAGCTAACTGAGCTAACTGATTTCACTTCAGTTAGAGCTGTAAACAAGAATATCATCCAAATATACAACCACGAACTTTCCCAAAAATGGCCTAAGTACTTCATTCATCAATCTCATGAACGTACTAGGGGCATTTGTGAGACCAAATGGCATAACCAGCCATTCATACAACCCATACTTCGTTTTGAAAGCCGTCTTCCACTCATCTCCCTCTCTCATGCATATTTGGTGATATCCACTCCTCAAATCAACTTTTGAAAACACTTTGGACCCACTCAACTCATCTAGCATGTCATCTAATCTAGGGATAGGAAATCTGTATTTTATGGTTATGTTATTCACGGCACGGCTATCAATACACATCCTCCAAGTTTCGTCTTTTTTTGGCACAAGTAAAGCCGGAACAAAGACATGGACTCTTACTCTCCCTCACGTAGCCTTTCTTCATCAACTCACCGATTTGGCTTTGTAATTCTTCACTTTCCTTAGGATTACATCTATAGGAAGGTTTATTTGGAATTGGTGCTCCGGGAATGAGATCAATTTGGTGCTCAATTCCACGCTTAGGGGGTAGGCCAGGTGGTAGGTCGCTAGGAAATACATCTCTAAACTCCTCTAACAATTCTCTCAAGTTCGAATCTTCAACCTCCACTCCCTCGTTCACCTCCTTAGCAACCGTAATGTATACAACCTGATTAGCTTCCAACTCCCTCTCGAATCCTTTTCTTCCTAAAAACACACTTCCACACACTAGGTTTTCTTTTGATTTAGGTTTTGTGTTTCGGATTTTTGAAGGGGGTAATGGTAGTAAGGTTTTGATTTTGCCATCCTTATTTACCTTATACACATGAGTAGAACCATCATGAATAACTTTTCGATCAAATTGCCAAGGTCTACCAAGCAGTACGTGACAAGCAGTCATAGGGATTACATCACATAGAATTTCATCTTCATAATTTCCAATTGACAATGTGACTAAAACTCTATTTTTCACCCTTACTTCACTATCATCATCTAACCATTTCAGTTTATAAGGATGTGGATGTTTAGTAGTAGGTAATGCTAACTTCTCTACAAGTTCAGTTGAAGCTACATTAGTACAACTACCACCATCTATTATTAACGTGCATAGCTTCTTATTCACTAAGCATTTCGAATGAAAAATGGTTTCTCTTTGTTCCTCATTTTTAGCCACGACACTACAATATAAGGACCTCCTAAGAACGAACATTTCACCCTCCATTTCCGGATTACACACGTCCTCCTCCTCACTTTCACTTTTATCATGTTCTATCTCTAAAAGAGATTCTTTTTCCAACTCGTCTATCTCCTCTATATCTCTTATAGTCATGACTCTTTTAGTAGGACAGGCAGATTGGAAATGACCATAACCTTGACACTTAAAACATTTCACTTTAAAAGTTTTATCATCTACAACTTTCTCCTTATCTTTCTTAGTGAAATCTGGTTTCTTGTTCTTATCAAAGTTACTAGTACTAGAATTAGCTTTAACAAAGTTAATTGAATCAAATGAAACTCAAATGCATTCAACAAAGCTAATTGAATCAAATTCAAGTCAAATTAAGTCAAATAAAGCTAATTGAATCAAATAATTCTCAAATGCATTCAACAATGCTAATTGAATCAAATGAAACTCAAATGCAGTCAACAAAGATATTGAATCAAATTAAAGTCAAATGAAGTCAAATAAAGCTAATTATATCAAATAAAAGTAAAATAAAGTGAAACAAAGCTAATTGGATCAACTAAAGTCAAACAAAGCTAATTGTATCAAATGAAAGTCAAATGAATTCCAATAAAGCTAATTGAATAAAATGAAACTCAAATGTATTCAACAAAGCTAATTGAATCAAATGAAACTCAAATGCATTCAACAAAGCAAATTAAATCAAATTAAAGTAAAATGAAGTCAAACAACGCTAATTGAATCAAATGAAAGTCAAACAAAGTCAAACATAGCTAATGGAATCAAATGAAACTTAAATGCATTCAACAAAGCTAATTGAATCAAATGAAACTCAAATGCATTCAACAAAGCTAATTGAATCAAATTAAAGTAAAATGAAGTCAAACAACGCTAATTCAATCAAATGAAAGTCAAACAAAGTCAAACATAGCTAATTGAATCAAATGAAACTTAAATGCATTCAACAAAGCTAATTGAATCAAATGAAAGTCAAATTAAGTCAAACATAGCTAATTGAATCAAATGGAACTCAAATGTATTCAACAAAGCTAATTGAATCAAATGAAACTCAAATGCATTCAACAAAGCTAATTGAATCAAATGAAACTCAAATGCACTCAACAATGTTAATTGAATCAAATTAATGTAAAATGAAGTCAAACAAAGCTAATTGAATCAAATGAAGTCAAACAAAGCTAATTGTATCTAATGAAAGTCAAATGAAGTCCGATAAAGCTAATTGAATCAAATGAAACTCAAATGTATTCAACAAAGCTAGTTGAATCAAATGAAACTCAAATGCATTCAACAAAGCTAATTGAATCAAATTAAAGTAAAATGAAGTCAAACAATGCTAATTGAATGAAATGAAAGTCAAACAAAGCTAATATAATCAAATGAAACTTAAAAGCATTCAACAAAGCTAATTGAATCAAATGAAAGTCAAATGCATTAAACAAAGCTAATTGAATCAAATAAAAGTCAAATTAAGTCAAACATAGCTAATTGAATCAAATGGAACTCAAATTTATACAACAAAGCTAATTGAATCAAATGAAACTCAAATGCATTAAACAAAGCTAATTGAATCAAATGGAACTCAAATGTATTCAACAAAGCTAATTGAATCAAATGAAACTCAAATGCATTCAACAAAGCTAATTGAATTAAATGAAACTCAAATGCAGTCAACAAGGTTAATTGAATCAAATTAATGTAAAATAAAGTCAAACAAAGCTAATTGAATTAAATGAAGTCAAACAAAGCTAATTGTATCTAATGAAAGTCAAATGAAGTCCGATAAAGCTAATTGAATCAAATGAAACTCAAATGTATTCAACAAAGCTAATTGAATCAAATGAAACTAAATGCATTCAACAAAACTAAATGAATCAAATTAAAGTAAAATGAAGTCAAACAACGCTAATTGAATGAAATGAAAGTCAAACAATGTCAAACATAGCTAATAAAATCAAATGAAACTTAAATGCATTCAACAAAGCTAATTGAATCAAATGAAAGTCAAATGCATTAAACAAAGCTAATTGAATGAAATAAAAGTCAAACATGGCTAATTGAATCAAATGGAACTCAAATGTATTCAACAAAGCTAATTGAATCAAATGAAACTCAAATGCATTCAACAAAGCTAATTGAATCAAATTCAAGTCAAATTAAGTCAAACAAACCTAATTGAATTAAATGAAAGTCAAATGAAGTTAAATAAAGCTAATTGAATCAATTGAAACGCAAATGCATTCAACAAAGCTAATTGAATCAAATAAAACTCAAATGCATTCAACAAAGCTAATTGAATCAAATGAATCTCAAATGCAGTCAACAAAGTTAATTGAATCAAATTAAAGTAAAATGAAGTCAAACAAAGCTAATTGAATCAAATGAAGTCAAACAAAGCTAATTGTATCAAATAAAAGTCAAATGAAGTCCAATCAAGCTAAATGACTCAAATGCATTCAACAAAGCTAATTCAATCAAATGGAACTCAAATGCATTAAACAAAGCTAATTGAATCAAATGAAAGTCAAATTAAGTCAAACATAGACAATTGAATCAAATGGAACTCAAATGTATTCAACAAAGCTAATTGAGTCAAATTAAACTCAAATACATTCAACAAAGCTAATTGAATCAAATTAAAGTCAAATGAAGTCAAATAAAGCTAATTATATCAAATTAAAGTAAAATGAAATCAAACAAAGCTAATTGGATCAAATAAAGTCAAACAAAGCTAATTGTATCAAATGAAAGTCAAATGAAGTCCAATAAAGCTAATTGAATCAAATGAAACTCAATTGTATTCAACAAAGCCAATTGAATAAAATGAAACTCAAATGCATTCAACAAAGCTAATTGAATCAAATTAAAGTAAAATGAAATCAAACAACGCAAATTGAATCAAATGAAAGTCAAACAAAGTCAAACATATCTAATAGAATCAAAAGAAACTTAAATGCATTCAACAAAGCTAATTGAATCAAATGAAAGTCAAATGCATTAAACAAAGCAAATTGAATCAAATGAAAGTCAAATTAAGTCAAACATAGCTAATTGAATCAAATGGAACTCAAATGCATTCAACAAAGCTAATTGAATCAAATGAAACTCAAATGCATTCAACAAAGCTAATTGAATCAAATTCAAGTCAAATTAAGTCAAATAAAGCTAATTGAATCAAATAATTCTCAAATGCATTCAACAATGCTAATTGAATCAAATGAAACTCAAATGCAGTCAACAAAGCTAATTGAATCAAATTAAAGTCAAATGAAGTCAAATAAAGCTAATTATATCAAATAAAAGTAAAATAAAGTGAAACAAAGCTAATTGGATCAACTAAAGTCAAACAAAGCTAATTGTATCAAATGAAAGTCAAATGAATTCCAATAAAGCTAATTGAATAAAATGAAACTCAAATGTATTCAACAAAGCTAATTGAATCAAATGAAACTCAAATGCATTCAACAAAGCAAATTGAATCAAATTAAAGTAAAATGAAGTCAAACAACGCTAATTGAATCAAATGAAAGTCAAACAAAGTCAAACATAGCTAATGGAATCAAATGAAACTTAAATGCATTCAACAAAGCTAATTGAATCAAATGAAACTCAAATGCATTCAACAAAGCTAATTGAATCAAATTAAAGTAAAATGAAGTCAAACAACGCTAATTGAATCAAATGAAAGTCAAACAAAGTCAAACATAGCTAATTGAATCAAATGAAACTTAAATGCATTCAACAAAGCTAATTGAATCAAATGAAAGTCAAATTAAGTCAAACATAGCTAATTGAATCAAATGAAGTCAAACAAAGCTAATTGTATCTAATGAATGTCAAATGCAGTCCGATAAAGCTAATTGAATCAAATGAAACTCAAATGTATTCAAGAAAGCTAATTGAATCAAATGAAACTAAATGCATTCAAGAAAAGTAATTGAATCAAATTAAAGTAAAATGAAGTCAAACAACGCTAATTGAATGTAATGAAAGTCAAACAAAGTCAAACATAGCTAATAAAATCAAATGAAACTTAAATGCATTCAACAAAGCTAATTGAATCAAATGAAAGTCAAATGCATTAAACAAAGCTAATTGAATCAAATAAAAGTCAAACATGGCTAATTGAATCAAATGGAACTCAAATGTATTCAACAAAGCTAATTGAATCAAATGAAACTCAAATACATTCAACAAAGCTAATTGAATCAAATTCAAGTCAAATTAAGTCAAACAAACCTAATTGAATTAAATGAAAGTCAAATGAAGTTAAATAAAGCTAATTGAATCAATTAAAACGCAAATGCATTCAACAAAGCTAATTGATTCAAATAAAACTCAAATGCATTCAACAAAGCTAATTGAATCAAATGAATCTCAAATGCGGTAAACAAAGTTAATTGAATCAAATTAAAGTAAAATGAAGTCAAACAAAGCTAATTGAATCAAATGAAGTCAAACAAAGCTAATTGTATCAAATGAAAGTCAAATGAAGTCCAATAAAGCTAATTGAATTAAATAAAACTCAAATGTATTCAACAAAGCTAATTGAATCAAATGAAACTCAAATGCATTCAACAAAGCTAATTGAATCAAATTAAAGTAAAATGAAGTCAAACAACGCTAATTGAATCCAATGAATGTCAAACAAAGTCAAACATAGCTAATAGAATCAAATGAAACTTAAATGCATTCAACAAAGTTAATTGAATCAAATTGATATGATTGCACGTCCAAGTTGAAAGAGCAACCAAGAATTCCGAGCAAAGGTTCGAACTTGAATGAATAATGAAGTCCGAAAATTATGATTAAGTCACTGGATATGATAATTAAAATAAACACTCCTGAATATTTTAATTAACTCTTAATCTCACTTACACCACTCCTGGAATAAAGTAGTTTAAACACTAAGTAAATAATCACTCCTGAAAATTACTTAATGGCCGAAAGTAATTGATCACACAATTAAATTCAATAACAAAGTTTTTAGGTAAATCTCACATGCCTTGAATGATAGCATGGAACTATTATTTATAATAGAATAAACTTGTCCTCCAAGGACCAAGCAAGGGCCGAAAATCAGCCATAAGAATTAAGGAAACATTCCTTAATTCCTTACATCTTAATCCCTTGATTCTAGGAGAGAATAAAGGAGTAAATAAGGAAACAACCAAATCAGCCCCCAATCCCCCTTGACACGCCTAAATACATAAGGAAACCAAGAAATAAGGAAAGTATTACAACTCAATGACAACTTGCAAACTTGGAGCACAAGGACCAAATCACACGCCTAAATCACACGCCTAATGACACGCCTATCTTGGTCGAAATATCACAAGATATTTTCGGACCTTATTTGCTGAAAATTAAAGACTTAATTAAAATAACTAAGACTCTAGAAATGGTCTCACCTTCAAGCTTCATCGATGGAATCATCGTCCCACTTAAGAAATGACACAAATGAGGAGTTTGAATTTAAATTGAACCCGAACACTTCAAGGACTAAACAAATCGGATCATTTGGAGCTTGACCTTGACCTTGACTTGTATCATTCTCCCCCTCTTCAAAAGAATTTGTCCTCAAATTTTCATCATCTAAATAAGGACTAAGATCACCAACATTGAAGGTTGCACTCACACCTCCATAATCACTTGGAAGCTCGATCTTATAAGCACTTTCATTAATCACATCAATAACTTTGAATGGACCATCAGCTCTAGGCATAAGCTTGTTCTTCCTTCTACTTGGAAACCGTTCTTTCCTCAAATGAATCCAAACCAAATCGCCAATCTGAAATTTCGGTTGTCTTCTATGCTTGTTGGCTCGTTCCTTGTATTGAGTATTCATCTTCTCAATTCGTGCTTTCACTTGCTCACAAGTCTTCTTAAAGGCTTCCAACCTCTTCTTTGAATCAACATGAATTTCAGATTTAGTTAGTGACACAAAATCAATAGGAAGGAAAGGATTGATACCATAGACCACCTCAAATGGAGACTTAGAAGTAGTAGAAGAATGAGCTCGATTATAAGCAAACTCGGCGTGAGCTAGCTTTATATCCCAATCCTTTTGTGTCTTACTCACCAAGCCACGTAACAAAGCTCCAAGAGTTCTATTAGTTACTTCAGTTTGACCATCCGTTTGAGGATGATGACTTGTGCTAAAGAGTAACTTAGTCCCCACCATCTTCCATAAGCTCCTCCAAAAATGACTAAGGAACTTTGTATCACGATCACTAACAATACTTCTAGGAATACCATGCAATCGAATAATCTCTTTGAAGTACAAATCCGCCACATGCAAAGCATCATCGCTTTATGCATAGGAACAAAATGAGCCATTTTCGAAAATCGATCCACCACCACCATAATTGCGTCCTTCCCCCTTTGAGTTCTTGGTAATCCTACAATGAAATCCATACTCACACTATCCCAAGGTGTATAAGGTACGGGTAATGGAGTATAAAGGCCTTTATGGAAGGTACTCTTCGACCTTTGACAAGTAGCACACTTACTAACCACCATATGAACATCCCTCATCATGTTAGGCCAATAAAAACTCTCATTCAAAGTGTCTAATGTCTTTTGAACACCGAAATGACCAGCCACCCCTCCACTATGAACTTCTCTCACAAGCAACTCCCTCACGCCACTCTTAGGAATGCATAGCTTGTTTCCTTTAAACAAAAATCCCTCTTGTAACACAAACAAACCATTAGGGCTCTTAAAAGACTCACGAAAATCATCATCATCATCATATAAATCCTTTAAGTGTTCAAACCCCAACACCCTTGCATCAACCATGGCTAAAAGATAAGAACGCCTTGAAAGGGCATCCGCAACAATATTATTCTTACCTTCCTTATACTTAGACGAAAAAGTGAAGGTTTGTAGGAATTCAACCCACTTAGCATGCCTATGGTTGAGTTTTTGCTGTCCATGGATGTATTTGAGTGCTTCATGATCCGAATGAAGAATGAAAGGCTTGGGCCTCAAGTAATGAGACCAATGATCCAAGGCTCTCACAATTGCATAGAATTCACGATCATAGTTGGAGTAGTTGAGTTTGGCGCCACTTAACTTCTCACTAAAGTAGGCAATGGGCCTCCTTTCTTGAAGCAAAACCGCCCCAACTCCAAGTCCACTAGCATCACATTCAACTTCGAACAACTTGTTGAAATCCGACAAGGCAAGGATAGGAGCGTTGCAAAGTAACTCCTTGACTTCATCAAATGCCTTTTGAGCATGAGAGTTCCATGAAAACTCCCCTTTCTTCATCAAATCCGTGATTGGTGCCATGATAGTTGAGAAATTTCGGATGAATCTTCTATAAAAAGAAGCTAGACCATGAAAGCTTCGACATTCATGAGCACTTGTAGGCGCCAACCATGAAGACATGGCCTTGACTTTTTCCGGATCCACATGAACTCCATCCCTAGACACAATGTAACCAAGAAAAGCAATACTAGGAACAAGAAAATCACATTTTTCCATTTTTCCATACAACTTTTGCTCTCTTAATTTTTCAAATAAAGCTCTCAAGTGAAGTAAATGAGACTCAACACTAGTACTATATACAAGAATATCATCTAAATAGACAACAATAAACTTGTTAAGAAAGGGACGTAGTACCTCATTCATAAGTCTCATAAATGAACTAGGAGCATTGCAAAGACCAAAGGGCATCACCATCCACTCATATAGACCTTGCTTGGTCTTGAAAGCGGTTTTCCATTCATCTCCTTCCCGAATTCTCATTTGGTGATAGCCACTCCTCAAGTCAATCTTCGAAAAATCGAAGCTCCATGTAGCTCATCAAGCATGTCCTCCAATCTAGGCATAGGAAAACGATACTTGATTGTAATGTTGTTGACGGCTCTACTATCAATACACATCCTCCAAGTACCATCTTTCTTAGGGACAAGCAAAGCGGGAACGGCACATGGACTCATGCTTTCTCTTACATAGCCTCGGTCAATCAACTCTTCAATTTGCTTTTGTAGCTCCTTAGAAGCTACGGGATCACATCTATATGCCGGCTTATTTGGTAAAGGTGCGCCTGGCACAAGATCAATGGCATGCTCAATGCCTCTCAATGGTGGTAATCCTTGAGGCAATTCCTCCGGAAATACATCACAAAACTCGTCCAATAGTGCTGCAAGTTTCGGATTACTAGGAGAAACATCATTAGTCAAAGCAAGTTTAACACATAAAGCATAACAATGTCCTTCAAATTCTACCTCTTTCTCGAATACTTTGGCCGAAAGAAATAAGTTTTGTTTCGTTTCAACCACCTTCTTGGGTGCCATGGAATTAGGAGACAAAGGAACCAACCGAATCTTTTTAGAACCCATCAAAACCGTGTACACATTGGTTTCACCTTCATGAACAACTTTTCGATCATATTGCCAAGGTCTACCAAGAAGAAGATGACAAGCACTCATGGGTAGAACTTCACCCCACAACTCATCTTTGTAACCCCCAATAGAAAACGACACAAGAGCTTATTTTTTCACCAACAAACCCGTTTTGTCATCCAACCAACTCAACTTATAAGGATGTGGATGGTCTCTAACAATCAAATTCAACTTAGAAACCACATTAGAAGCAACCACATTCGTACATGAACCACTTGTCAATAATCACATTACATGTAAAGTCACCAATTCGACATCTAGTATGAAACAAGTTTTCTCTTTGATCATAGTTAGGAGAATGATCAACATGCAAAGTTCTCCTAATAACCCCAAGCATCCTAGACTCATCTTCGGCATATGCAATCTCATTATCAACACTTTCACATTCCTCCTCTTCATACACATAGTCATAAGTTCTCTCCTCCTCTTCTATGGTCATGTATTGTCTCAAAGTTAGGGTTTTTCTAGATGGACAACTACTAGCAATATGACCCCCTTCCTTGACACTTAAAACACTTTCGGGTTTCTTCCCACTTTTCCTTAGAAATCACCAACTTAGGTCGTTCTCCCTTTAGTTCCCCTTAGAAGGATTATCTTTTTTTCAAAGGTTTTAGAAGAGTTAGAAGAAGAAGGGACGAAAGAAGAAGAAGCATTGGGTTTATTATGGCCGAATTTTCCCCCGTATGATTTCTTTTCCTCTAATTCAATTAGCTTTGTTGAATATATTTGAGTTTAATTTGATTCAATGAGCTTTAATTGAATGCATTTGAGATTCATTTGATTCAATAAGTTTTGTTTGACTTCATTTGACTTTCATTTGATTCAATTAGCTTTGTTGAATGCATTTGAGTTTCATTTGCTTCTATTAGCTGTGTTTTACTTTGTTTGACTTTCATTTGATTCAATTAGCTTTGGTTGACTTCATTTAACTTAAATTTGATTCAATTAGCTTTGTTGAATGCATTTGAGTTTCATTTGATTTAATTAGCTTTTTTGAATGTATTTGAGTATATTTGATTCAATTAGCTTTGTTGAATGCATTTGAGTTTCATTTGATTCAAGCTTTATTGGACTTCATTTGACTTTTGCTTGATACGATTATCTTTGTTTGAGTTCATTTGATTCAATTAGCTTTGTTTGACTTCATTTTACTTTAATTTGATTCAATTAGCTTTGTTGAATGCATTTGACTTTCATTTGATTCAATTAGCTTTACTGAATGCATTTGAGTTTCATTTGATTCAATAAGTTTTGTTTGACTTCATTTGACTTTAATTTGATTCAATTAGCTTTGTTGAATGCATTTGAGTATCATTTGATTCAATTAGCTTTGTTGAAAGCATTTGAGTTTCATTTGATGATATTAGCTATGTTTGACTTTGTTTGACTTTCATTTGATTCAATTAGGTTTGTTTGACTTCATTTGACTTTCATTTGATTCAATTAGCTTTGTTTGACTTCATTTTACTTTAATTTGATTCAATTAGCTTTGTTGAATATATTTGAGTTTAATTTGATTCAATGAGCTTTAATTGAATGCATTTGAGATTCATTTGATTCAATAAGTTTTGTTTGACTTCATTTGACTTTCATTTGATTCAATTAGCTTTGTTGAATGCATTTGAGTTTCATTTGATTAAATTAGCTTTGTTGAATGCATTTGAGTTTCATTTGATTCAATTAGCTTTGTTGAATGCATTTGAGTTTCATTTGATTCATAGCTTTCTTGGACTTCATTTGACTTTCATTTTATTCAATTAGCTTTATTTGACTTCATTTTACTTTAACTTGATTCAATTAGCTTTGTTGAATATATTTCTGTTTAATTTGATTCAATGAGCTTTAATTGAATGCATTTGAGATTCATTTGATTCAATAAGTTTTGTTTGACTTCATTTGACTTTCATTTAATTCAATTAGCTTTGTTGAATGCATTTGAGTTTCATTTGATTATATTAGCTGTGTTTCGACTTTGTTTGACTTTCATTTGATTCAATTAGCTTTGTTTGACTTCATTTAACTTTAATTTGATTCAATTAGCTTTGTTGAATGCATTTGAGTTTCATTTGTTCCAATTAGCTTTATTGGACTTCATTTGACTTTCGTTTGATACGATTAGCTTTGTTTGACTTCAATTTGATTCAATTAGCTTTGTTTGACTTCGTTTTACTTTAATTTGATTCAATTTGCTTTGTTGAATGCATTCGAGTTTCATTTGATTCAATTAGCTTAACTGAATGCATTAGAGTTTCATTTGATTCAATAAGTTTTGTTTGACTTCGCTTGACTTTAATTTGAATCAATTAGCTTTGTTGAATGTATTTAAGTATCATTTGATTCAATTAGTTTTGTTTGACTTCATTTGACTTTCATTTGATTCAATTAGCTTTGTTTGACTTCATTTTACTTTCATTTGATTCAATTAGCTTTGTTGAATGCATTTGAGTTTCATTTGATTCAATTAGCTTTGTTGAATGCATTTGAGTCTCATTTGATTCTATTAGCTTGTGTTGACTTTATTTGACTTTCATTTGATTCAATTAGCTTTGTTGACTTCATTTTATTTTAATTTGATTTAATTAGCTTTGTTGAATATATTTGACTTTAATTTGATTCAATTAGCTTTGTTTGAATTCATTTGAGATTCATTTGATTCAATAAGTTTTGTTTGACTTCATTTGACTTTCATTTGATTCAATTAGCTTTGTTGAATGCATTTGAGTTTCATTTGATTATATTAGCTGTGTTTGACTTTGTTTGACTTTCATTTGATTCAATTAGCTTTGTTTGACTTCATTTTACTTTAATTTGATTCAATTAGCTTTGTTGAATGCATTTGAGTTTCATTTGATTTAATTAGCTTTAATTGAATGCATTTGAGTTTCATTTGATTCAATAAGTTTTGTTTGACTTCGATTTGACTTTAATTTGAATCAATTAGCTTTGTTGAATGCATTTGAGTTTCATTTGATTATATTAGCTATGTTTGACTTCATTTGTTTATTTTCATTTGATTCAATTAGCTTTGTTTGACTTCATTTTACTTTATTTTGATTCAATTAGCTTTGTTGACTTCATTTGAGTTTAATTTAATTCAATTAGCTTTAATTGAATGCATTTGAGTTTTATTTGATTCAATAAGTTTTGTTTGACTTCATTTGACTTTCATGTGATTCAATTATCTTTGTGTGAATGCATTTGAGTTTCATTTGATTTTATTAGCTTTATTTGACTTTGTTTGACTTTCATTTGATTCAATTAGCTTTGTTTTACTATATTTGACTTTATTTTGATTCAATTAGCTTTGTTGAATGCATTTGAGTTTAATTTGATTTAATTAGCTTTGTTGAATGCATTTGAGTTTTATTTGATTTAATAAGTTTTGTTTGACTTCATTTGAATTTCATTTGATTCAGTTAGCTTTGTTGAATGTATTTGAGTTTCATTTGATTATATTAGCTATGTTTGACATTGTTTGACTTTCATTTGATTCAATTAGTTTTGTTTGACTTCATTTGACTTTCATTTGATTCAATTATCTTTGTTGAATGCATTTTAGTTTCATTTGACTCTATTAGCTAATGATTTGACTTTCATTTGATTCAATTAGCTTTGTTTGACTTCATTTTACATTAATTTGATTCAATTAGCTTTGTTGAATGCATTTGAGTTTCATTTGATTTAATTAGCTTTGTTGAATGCATTTGAGTTTCATTTGATTCAATTAGTTTTGTTTGACTTCGTTTGATTTTAATTTGAATCAATTAGCTTTGTTGAATGCATTTGAGTTTCATTTAATTCAATTGGCTTTGTTTAATGCATTTGTGTTTTATTTGATTCAATTAACTTTGTTGAATGCATTTGAGTTTCATTTGATTTAATTAGCTTTGTTGAATGCATTTGAGTTTATTTGATTCAATTAGCTTTGTTGAATGCATTTTAGTTTCATTTGATTCAATTAGCTTTATTGGACTTCATTTGACATTCGTTTGATACGATTAGCTTTGTTTGACTTCATTTGATTCAATTAGCTTTGTTAGACTTCATTTTACTTTAATTTGATTCAATTAGCTTTGTTGAATGCATTTGAGTTTAAATTGAATTAATTAGCTTTAATTGAATGCATTTGAGATTTATTTGATTCAATAAGTTTTGTTTGACTTGATTTGAATTTCATTTGATTCAGTTAGCTTTGTTGAATGCATTTGAGTTTCATTTGATTCTATTAGCTATGTTTGACTTCATTTGATTTTCATTTGATTCAATTAGCTTTGTTTGACTTCATTTTACTTAATTTTAATTCAATTAGCTTTGTTGAATGCATTTGAGTTTAATTTGATTCAATTAGCTTTAATTGAATGCATTTGAGATTTAATTGATTCAATAAGTTTTGTTTGACTTCATTTGACTTTCATGTGATTCAGTTATCTTTGTTGAATGCATTTGAGTTTCATTTTATTCTATTAGCTATGTTTGACTTTGTTTGACTTTCATTTGATTCAATTAGCTTTGTTTGACTTCATTTGACTTTATTTTGATTCAATTAGCTTTGTTGAATGCATTTGAGTTTAATTTGATTTAATTAGCTTTAATTGAATGCATTTGAGATTTATTTGATTCAATAAGTTTTGTTTGACTTCATTTGAATTTCATTTGATTCAGTTAGCTTTTTCTGAATGCATTTGAGTTTCATTTGATTATATTAGCTATGTTTGACATTGTTTGACTTTCATTTGATTCAATTAGTTTTGTTTGACTTTATTTGACTTTCATTTGATTCAATTATCTTTGTTGAATGCATTTTAGTTTCATGTGACTCTATTAGCTATGTTTGACTTTTATTTGATTCAATTAGCTTTGTTTGACTTCATTTTACTTTAATCTGATTTAATTAGCTTTATTGAATGCATTTGAGTATCATTTGATTCAATTAGCTTTGTTGAATGCATTTGAGTTTCATTTGATTATATTAGCTATGTTTGACTTTGTTTGATTTTCGTTTGATTCAATTAGTTTTGTTTGACTTCATTTGACTTTTATTTGATTCAATTAGCTTTGTCGAATGCATTTGAGTTTCATTTGACCCTATTAGCCATGTTTGACTTTCATTTGATTCAATTAGCTTTGTTTGACTTCATTTTACATTAATTTGATTCAATTAGCTTTGTTGAATGCATTTGAGTTTCATTTGATTTAATTAGCTTTGTTGAATGCATTTGAGTTTCATTTGATTCAATAAGTTTTGTTTGACTTCGTTTGATTTTAATTTGAATCAATTAGCTTTGTTGAATGCATTTGAGTTTCATTTGATTCAATAAGTTTAGTTTGACTTCGTTTGATTTTAATTTGAATCAATTAGATTTGTTGAATGCATTTGAGTTTCATTTGATTTAATTTGCTTTGTTTAATGCATTTGTGTTTTATTTGATTCAATTAACTTTGTTGAATGCATTTGAGTTTCATTTGATTTAATTAGCTTTGTTGAATGCATTTGAGTTTATTTGATTCAATTAGCTTTGTTGTATGCATTTTAGTTTCATTTGATTCAATTAGCTTTATTGGACTTCATTTTACTTTCGTTTGATACGATTAGCTTTGTTTGACTTCATTTGATTCAATTAGCTTTGTTAGACTTCATTTTGCTTTAATTTGATTCAATTAGCTTTGTTGGATGCATTTGAGTTTCATTTTATTTAATTAGCTTTGTTGAATGCATTTGAGTTTCATTTGATTCAATTAGCTTTACTGAATGCATTTGAGTTTCATTTGATTCAACTGGCTTTGTTTAATGCATTTGTGTTTTATTTGATTCAATGAACTTTGTTGAATGCATTTGAGTTTCATTTGATTTAATTAGCTTTATTGAATGCATTTGAGTTTATTTGATTCAATTAGCTTTGTTGAATGCATTTTAGTTTCATTTGATTCAATTAGCTTTATTGGACTTCATTTGACTTTTGTTTGATACGATTAGCTTTGTTTGAGTTCATTTGATTCAATTAGCTTTGTTTGACTTCATTTTACATTAATTTGATTTAATTAGCTTTGTTGGATGCATTTGAGTTTCATTTTATTTAATTAGCTTTGTTGAATGCATTTGACTTTTATATTGATTATATTAGCTATGTTTGACTTTGTTTGACTTTCATTTGATTCAATTAGTTTTGTTTGACTTCATTTGACTTTCATTTGATTTAATTAGCTTTATTGAATGCATTTGAGTTTATTTGATTCAATTAGCTTTGTTGAATGCATTTTAGTTTCATTTGATTCAATTAGCTTTATTGGACTTCATTTGACTTTTGTTTGATACGATTAGCTTTGTTTGAGTTCATTTGATTCAATTAGCTTTGTTTGACTTCATTTTACTTTAATTTGATTTAATTAGCTTTGTCGGATGCATTTGAGTTTCATTTGATTTAATTAGCTTTGTTGAATGCATTTGAGTTTCATTTGATTTAATTAGCTTTATTGAATGCATTTGAGTTTCATTTGATTCAATAAGTTTTGTTTGACTTCGTTTGATTTTAATTTGAATCAATTAGCTTTGTTGAATGCATTTGAGTTTCATTTGATTCAATTAGTTTTGTTAAACGCATTGGATTTTCATTTGATTCAATTAGCTTTGTTTGACTTCATTTTACTTTAATTTGATTCAATTAGCTTTGTTGAATGCAGTTGAGTTTCATTTGATTTAATTAGCTTTGTTGAATGCATTTGAGTTTATTTGATTCAATTAGCTTTGTTGAATGCATTTTAGTTTCATTTGATTCAATTAGCTTTATTGGACTTCATTTGACATTTGTTTGATACGATTAGCTTTGTTTGAGTTCATTTGATTCAATTAGCTTTGTTTCGACTTCATTTTACTTTAATTTGATTTAATTAGCTTTGTCGGATGCATTTGAGTTTCATTTGATTTAATTAGCTTTGTTGAATGCATTTGAGTTTCATTTGATTTAATTAGCTTTACTGAATGCAATTGAGTTTCATTTGATTCAATAAGTTTTGTTTGACTTCGTTTGATTTTAATTTGAATCAATTAGCTTTGTTGAATGCATTTGAGTTTCATTTGATTCAATTAGTTTTGTTAAACGCATTGGATTTTCATTTGATTCAATTAGCTTTGTTTCGACTTCATTTTACTTTAATTTGATTCAATTAGCTTTGTTGAATGCAATTGAGTTTCATTTGATTTAATTAGCTTTGTTCAATGCATTTGAGTTAATTTGATTCAATTAGCTTTGTTGAATGCATTTGAGTTTCATTTGATTCAATTAGCTTTATTGGACTTCATTTGACTTTCGTTTGATACGATTAGCTTTGTTTGACTTCATTTGATTCAATTAGCTTTATTGGACTTCATTTGACTTTCGTTTGATACGATTAGCTTTGTTTGACTTCATTTGATTCAATTAGTTTTGTTAAACGCATTGGATTTTCATTTGATTCAATTAGCTTTGTTTCGACTTCATTTTAGTTTAATTTGATTCCATTAGCTTTGTTGGATGCATTGGAGTTTCATTTGATTCAATTAGCTTTGTAGAATGCATTTGAGTTTCATTTGATTCAATTAGCTTTATTGAATGCATTTGATTTTCATTTGATTCAATTAGCTTTGTTTAATGCATTTGAGTTTCATTTGATTCAATTAGCCTATCCAATTTAATTCACAAAAGTTCGAGTTTTTGACCAATACAAGTGAGTTTCGAGTGATTTCAGTTGTGTCCCTAAAATTCCTAGGCGCAAACACATCAAGTGGTATCAGATTTCCTGCTACGAGGTTGTTCTAACAATCTCTCGGTCCTTATTTTCTTGATTTCATACGTTGTGCATTATGGCTCTTGAAGAGCAAGTCGCCAAGATCTTTCTTGAATGCATTTGAGTTTCATTTGATTCAATAAGTTTTCTTTGACTTCGATTGATTTTAATTTGAATCAATTAGCTTTGTTGAATGCATTTGTGTTTTATTTGATTCAATTAGCTTTCTTTAATGCATTTGTGTTTTATTTGATTTAATTAGCTTTGTTGATTGCATTTGAGTTTTATTTGATTATATTAGCTATGTTTGACTTTGTTTGACTTTCATTTGATTCAATTAGTTTTGTTTGACTTCATTTGACTTTTATTTGATTTAATTAGATTTGTTGAATGCATTTGAGTTTCATTTGACTCTATTAGCTATGTTTGACTTCATTTGATTCAATTAGCTTTGTTTGACTTCATTTTACATTAATTTGATTCAATTAGCTTTGTTGAATGCATTTGAGTTTCATTTGATTTAATTAGCTTTGTTGAATGCATTTGAGTTTATTTGATTCAATTAGCTTTGTTGAATGCATTTTAGTTTCATTTGATTCAATTAGCTTTATTGGACTTCATTTGACATTCGTTTGATACGATTAGCTTTGTTTGACTACATTTGATTCAATTAGCTTTGTTTGACTTCATTTGATTCAATTAGCTTTGTTAGACTTAATTTTACTTTAATTTGATTCAATTAGCTTTGTTGAATGCATTTGAGTTTAATTTGAATTAATTAGCTTTAATTGAATGCATTTGAGATTTATTTGATTCAATAAGTTTTGTTTGACTTCATTTGAATTTCATTTGATTCAGTTAGCTTTGTTGAATGCATTTGAGTTTCATTTGATTCTATTAGCTATGTTTGACTTCATTTGATTTTCATTTGATTCAATTAGCTTTGTTTGACTTCATTTTACTTAATTTTGATTCAATTAGCTTTGTTGAATGCATTGGAGTTTAATTTGATTCAATTAGCTTTAATTGAATGCATTTGAGATTTATTTGATTCAATAAGTTTTGTTTGACTTCATTTGACTTTCATGTGATTCAGTAATCTTTGTTGAATGCATTTGAGTTTCATTTGATTCTATTAGCTATGTTTGACTTTGTTTGACTTTCATTTGATTCAATTAGCTTTGTTTGACTTCATTTGACTTAATTTTGATTCAATTAGCTTTGTTGAATGCATTTGAGTTTAATTTGATTTAATTAGCTTTGATTTGAATGCATTTGAGATTTATTTGATTCAATAAGTTTTGTTTGACTTCATTTGAATTTCATTTGACTCAGTTAGCTTTGTTGAATGCATTTGAGTTTCATTTGATTATATTAGCTATGTTTGACATTGTTTGACTTTCATTTGATTCAATTAGTTTTTTTTGACTTCATTTGACTTTCATTTGATTCAATTATCTTTGTTGAATGCATTTTAGTTTCATGTGACTCTATTAGCTATGTTTGACTTTTATTTGATTCAATTAGCTTTGTTTGACTTCATTTTACTTTAATCTGATTCAATTAGCTTTATTGAATGCATTTGAGTATCATTTGATTCAATTAGCTTTGTTGAATGCATTTGAGCTTCATTTGATTATATTAGCTATGTTTGACTTTGTTTGATTTTCATTTGATTCAATTAGTTTTGTTTGACTTCATTTGACTTTTATTTGATTCAATTAGCTTTGTCGAATGCATTTGAGTTTCATTTGACTCTATTAGCAATGTTTGACTTTCATTTGATTCAATTAGCTTTGTTTGACTTCATTTTACATTAATTTGATTCAATTAGCTTTGTTGAATGCATTTGAGTTTCATTTGATTTAATTAGCTTTGTTGAATGCATTTGAGTTTCATTTGATTCAATAAGTTTTGTTTGACTTCGTTTGATTTTAATTTGAATCAATTAGCTTTGTTGAATGCATTTGAGTTTCATTTGATTCAATTAGTTTTGTTAAATGCATTGGATTTTCACTTGATTCAATTAGCTTTGTTTGACTTCATTTTACTTTAATTTGTTTCAATTAGCTTTGTTGAATGCAGTTGAGTTTCATTTGATTTATTTAGCTTTGTTGAATGCATTTGAGTGTATTTGATTCAATTAGCTTTGTTGAATGCATTTGAGTTTCATTTGATTCAATTAGCTTTATTGGACTTCATTTGACTTTCGTTTGATACGATTAGCTTTGTTTGACTTCATTTGATTCGATTAGCTTTGTTTGACTTCATTTTACTTTAATTTGATTCCATTAGCTTTGTTGGATGCATTGGAGTTTCATTTGATTCAATTAGCTTTGTAGAATGCATTTGAGTTTCATTTGATTCAATTAGCTTTATTGAATGCATTTGAGTTTCATTTGATTCAATTAGCTTTGTTTAATGCATTTGAGTTTCATTTGATTCAATTAGCCTATCCAATTTAATTCACAAAAGTTCGAGTTTTTGACCAATACAAGTGAGTTTCGAGTGATTTCAGTTGTGTTCCTAAAATTCCTAGGCGCAAACACATCAAGTGGTATCAGATTTCCTTGATTTCATACGTTGTGCATTATGGCTACTGAAGAGCAAGTCGCCAAGATCTTTACTGAATGCATTTGAGTTTCATTTGATTCAATAAGTTTTCTTTGACTTCGTTTGATTTTAATTTGAATCAATTAGCTTTGTTGAATGCATTTGTGTTTCATTTGATTCAATTAGCTTTGTTTAATGCATTTGTGTTTTATTTGATTTAATTAGCTTTGTTGATTGCATTTGAGTTTTATTTGATTATATTAGCTATGTTTGACTTTGTTTGACTTTCATTTGATTTAATTAGTTTTGTTTGACTTCATTTGACTTTGATTTGATTTAATTAGATTTGTTGAATGCATTTGAGTTTCATTTGACTCTATTAGCTATGTTTGACTTTCATTTGATTCAATTAGCTTTGTTTGACTTCATTTTACATTAATTTTATTCAATTAGCTTTGTTGAATGCATTTGAATTTCATTTGATTTAATTAGCTTTGTTGAATGCATTTGAGTTTCATTTGATTCAATAAGTTTTGTTTGACTTCGTTTGATTTTAATTTGAATCAATTAGCTTTGTTGAATGCATTTGAGTTTATTTGATTCAATAAGCTTTGTTTAATGCATTTGTGTTTTATTTGATTCAATTAACTTTGTTGAATGCATTTGAGTTTCATTTGATTTAATTAGCTTTATTGAATGCATTTGAGTTTATTTGATTCAATTAGCTTTGTTGAATGCATTTTAGTTTCATTTGATTCAATTAGCTTTATTGGACTTCATTTGACTTTTGTTTGATATGATTAGCTTTGTTTTAGTTCATTTGATTCAATTAGCTTTGTTTGACTTCATTTTACTTTAATTTGATTTAATTAGCTTTGTTGGATGCATTTGAGTTTCATTTGATTTAATTAGCTTTGTTGAATGCATTTGAGTTTCATTTGATTTAATTAGCTTTACTGAATGCAATTGAGTTTCATTTGATTCAATAAGTTTTGTTTGACTTCGTTTGATTTTAATTTGAATCAATTAGCTTTGTTGAATGCATTTGTGTTTCATTTGATTCAATTAGCTTTGTTTAATGCATTTGTGTTTTATTTGATTCAATTAACTTTGTTTAATGCATTTGAGTTTCATTTGATTCAATTAGTTTTATTTGACTTCATTTGACTTTTCATTTGATACAATTAGCTTTGTTGAATGCATTCGAGTTCCATTTGATTCAATTAGCTATGTTTGACTTCATTTGACATTCATTAGATTCAATTAGCTTTGTTGAATGCATTTGAGTATCATTTGTTTCAATCAGCTTTGTTGAATGCATTTGAGTTTTATTTCATTCAATTAGCTTTATTGGACTTCATTTGACTTTCATTTGATACAATTAGCTTTGTTTGACTTCATTTGATTCAATTAGCTTTATTTGACTTCATTTTACTTTAATTTAATTCAATTAGCTTTGTTAAATACATTTGAGTTTCATTTGATTCAATTAGCTTTACTGAATGCATTTGAGTTTCATTTGATTCAATAAGTTTTGTTTGACTTCGTTTGATTTTAATTTGAATCAATTAGTTTTGTTGAATGCATTTGAGTTTCATTTGATTCACTTAGCTTTGTTTAATGCAATTGTGTTTTATTTGATTCAATTAGCTTTGTTGAATGGATTTGAGTTTCATTTGATTCAATTAGCTTTATTTGACTTCATTTTACTTTCATTTGATACAATTAGCTTTGTTGAAAGCATTTGAGTTCCATTTGATTCACTTAGCTAAGTTTGACTTCATTTGACTTTCATTTGATTCAATTAGCTTTGTTTGACTTCATTTGACTTTCATTTGATTCAATTTGATTTGTTTGACTTCATTTTACTTTAATTTGACTCAATGAGCTTTGTTGAATGCATTTGAGTATCATTTGATTCAATTAGCTTTGTTGAATGCATTTGAGTATCATTTGATTCAATTAGCATTACTGAATGCATTTGAGTTTTATTTGATTCAATAAGTTTTGTTTGACTTCGTTTGATTTTAATTTGAATCAATTTGTTTTGTTGAATGCATTTGAGTTTTATTTGACTCACTTAGCTATGTTTAATGTAATTGTGTTTTATTTGATTCAATTAGCTTTGTTGAATGGATTTAAGTTTCATTTGACTCAATTAGCTTTATTTCACTTCATTTGACTTTCATTTGATACAATTAGCTTTGTTGAATGCATTTGAGTTCCATTTGATTCAATTAGCTAAGTTTGACTTCATTTGACTTTCATTTGATTCAATTAGATTTGTTGAATGCATTTAAGTATCACTTGATTCAATTAGCTTTGTTGAATGCATTTGAGTTTTATTTGATTCAAATAGCTTTATTGGACTTCATTTGACTTTCATTTGATACAATTAGCTTTGTTTGACTTCATTTGATTCAATTAGCTTTATTTGACTTCATTTTACTTTAATTTGACTCAATTAGTTTTGTTGAAAATGTATTTGAGTTTCATTTGATTCAATTAGCTTTGTTGAATGCATTTGAGTTTATTTGATTCAATTAGCTTTACTGAATGCATTTGAGTATCATTTGATTCAATTAGCTATGTTTGACTTCATTTGATTCAATTAGCTTTATTTGACTTCATTTTACTTTAATTTGATTCAATTAGCTTTGTTGAAAATGCATTTGAGTTTCATTTGATTCAATTAGCTTTGTTGAATGCATTTGAGTTTTATTTGATTCAATTAGCTTTTTTTAATGCATTTGAGTATCATTTGATTCAATTAGCTTTGTTGAATGCATTTGAGTTTCATTTGATTATATTAGTTATGTTTGACATTGTTTGACTTTCATTTGAATCAATTAGTTTTGTGATATGATTTTCGAGGCTGTATTCGGACTCTTTTTGTGTTTTGTGCCTTTTGTGGACGAAAGTAATAAACAAGGATATGAACAATTCAACTATCTCGGTATGAATTTAACTAGGTTTGAAGAATAAAGCTATCTCGGCTAAATTCAACGGTGTTATTTTGCTATCTCGGCAAAAACAACAATAATTCACAAAGGAATCACTTTTATCAAAACTCAAAACTCCTCTTCTTTATTGATTAGGCGCCTATTTATAAGGCTAAGAGCAGCAAGAAAGCCTTGCTCTCCAAGGCAATACACCACACGCCAACTAGCACATAATTTTAGGAAAGTTTCCCCTAAACCTAAGCCTAGAATCTAGCTAGAACTTAAGGAAACAATAGCTTTAAGGAAAGAGATGCAACACTTTCCTTAAATACCAAAAAAACACACGCCTAAGTCTAAGCTAATTACAACTCAGATTTTCGGCCCTTATTACAACCAATAAAAATGACTCAGCGACATTAACTAATTAAACTAACAAACATAATAAAAGACATATTTTTCGTTACATGTAAAACCTCTACTTTAAGAGTAAAGTAAAACCATGCAACCATCCTAACAAAACAAATAAAGATAGTTGACAAACAAATCCTAACAGACCTAGAATTTGTCCATCCATAACCATATCATACTCCCCCCTCTTGAAAAGATATTTGACAAACAAAATCCTAACAGACCTAGAATTTGTCCATCCATAACCATATCATACTCCCCCTCTTGAAAAAAAAACTTGTCCTCAAGTTACATTTTCTTGAAAGCAAGGTACCATGTCGACAGATGTCAAAGTAGCACATATTCCATTCCCAAGCAACACCTTGAATGTCTCGTAACCAAGCTTCTCTATGATCTCAAAGGGACCTTCATCTATTGGCTCGTCATGCTTATGATTAACGTGCAACCTTTGAGCAGCAAGAGACAACCAAACTCGATCACCCTTAGCTAAGTGTTTGCCTCGTTGCATTTGCAAAACATGAGCACGTCTCTCTTTCTTGTTGCGCGCGGATTCCAGCACTTCTTGTTGGCATGAACTCAAGCAAATGTGCGAAGAAGCCTCGGTCTTGTTGTGCGTGGGTTGTGCTTTAGATGCTTGTGTGGCCGTAGGTAGGTGGGAGATGGCCCGACGAGGAGGTTAGGGCTGCAGCAACATACGTTTGTCTCCTACCAACACCGAATACGCATTGGTCTTACCATTATGAAGCACTTGACGATCACTTTGCCATGGCCTACCTAACAGCAACGAACATGCATTCATAGGAATTGCGTCGCACCATAACTGTTCCATATAGTCACCCACACGAAAACCAACTAAAGCTTGTTTCTTTACCCATATTCCATCATCATTAAACCAGCTTAGCTTGTAGGGTTGAGGATGTGCACGCGTAGGAAGTTTCAAAGGATCAATGATAGATAATGCACACGCATTGGTACACGAACCACTGTCCGCTTGGCACAAAAAACGAGCACTTTTCTAACTTGCCATAGAGCTTTTGCTTCCGCAAAGCCTCGAACACAGCCCTCAAGTGGCTCAAATGATCCACCACACTTCGACTATACACGAGTATATCATCGAGGTATACTACCACATACTTGCCAATGAAAGGCTTCAAGACTTCATTCATCAAACGCATAAATGTACTAGGGGCATTCGACAATCCAAAAGGCATTACCAACCATTCATACAACCCTAGTTTAGTCTTAAAAGCTGTTTTCCACTCGTCCCCTTCTCTCATTCTAATTTGGTGATAACCACTACGCAAATCAATTTTAGAGAAAACAGTGGACCCATGCGATTCATCAAGTAAATCATCTAACCTTGGGATTGGAAACCTATACTTGATTGTGATGTTGTTCATGGCCCTTGAGTCAATACACATGCGCCATGTACCATCCTTCTTAGGCACCAAGAGTGTAGGAACCGCACAAGGGCTCATACTCTCCCTCACATAACCTCTTGCCATAAGCTCTTCGATTTGGCGTTGCAACTCCTTTGTCTCTTGAGGGTTGCACCTATAAGCTGCTTTATTTGGCAATGAAGCACCGGGAACTAGGTCGATTTGATGCTCAATACCTCGAATGGGTGGCAAACCAGGAGGCAAATCTTCCGGAAATACATCCTTGAACTCCTCAAGTACTCGTTGTAAACACTTTGGAAACGCCATGCTTGAATCTGCCTCGTCAGTTTAAGGGTTGGCTAAAAGGATGAAGGCCTTTCCCTCTTGTGCAAACTTATGCTCAAATTGTTGCTCATTCAAGAATAGTACCTCCTTAGGTTTAGCTAGGGTGCTCAAAGGCTTGAGTGCTGTCCTCTTTTTACCCACCTTAGCTATGTAGACATTTGCCCTACCATCATACTTGACATATCTATCATATTGCCAAGGTCGCCCCAAAAGGATGTGGCAAGCATCCATATCACACACATCACATAAGACTTCATCTTTGAATTTGCCTATAGAGAAAGCAATCAAAGCTTGCTTAGTAACTCGTACATCACTACCATCATTCAACCAATGTAGCTTGTAAGGCTTCGGGTGAACCGTAGTAGGCCACTTCAACTTGTCTACTAAGGTGGAAGAAACCACATTAGTGCAACTACCCGTGTCAATAATGAGCTCACATACTCTATCCTTCACCAAGCATCGAGTAAGGAAAATGCATTCCCTTTGAGTCTCCAATGGCATGGGTTTAGTGTACAAGGTGCGCCTAAGAATAAGGTGTCTCCCTCCTTGCTCCGGCTCTTCCTCCGAATAAGCTACAAAACCTTCTTCCTCGCACTTTGGCTCACCATCCTCTCCCTCAACTCGCCTCTCCCTTTCTTGCAAGTTCTTCCTCAATTTCATGTATGTCACGCAAAGTCATAACCCTATTGCTAGGGCAATCTTTAATAACATGGCCATAACCCTTACATTTAAAACATACCTTCCTATCATCCGGTGTTAGGGGTGTATTCTCTCTTTCCTTGTCCTTCTTGAACTTCTCAAATCGTGTAGGAGGCTTAGTACAGGTAGAACTCCCTCCCTTGTCTTCCATGGCCTTCGAAAAGTTCTTCACATAGGTTTTAGAATACGTGGCTTTCTTCCCTTTTGCGTGCTTTTCAACCTTCATGGCAACCTTGCAAACCTCTTCAAACGACCAATAAGGTTGTAAATCCACCTTCATTGCAATAGATTTGTCGAGACCAGTGATAAATGTTGCAATCTTGTGCTCGGTCCTTTCCTCCAAGTCACACATCATGCATAGTTTTTCGAACTCAACTACGTACTCCTCAACAGTAAGGGAGTTTTGTTTTAATCCTTGCAACTTCAAGTACATGTCTTGAACGAAATCACTAGGCAAAAATCGTTTCTTTAGTCGAGTCTTCAAGGTTTCCCAAGAATTCAACCGTGGCTTTCCTTCCTTGCTTCTCTTATTCTTGAGATTTTCATACCATAGACTCGCATATCCCGTGAGTTTCAAAACAGCAACCTTGAATCTTTTGTGATCATCATAGTCCTTATAGTCGAATACTCGTTCAATTCGTTGCATCCATTCAAGGAATTTTTCGGGTTTCATCCCTCCATCAAACTCCGGCAAATCTAGTCTTAAGCCTCGATCATCCTCTTGTCTTCTTTATGGTCTATGTCGAGGGTGGTACTCCTCATCCGAGTTGGATGAAAGATCATCATGGATACTCCTAACAGGACTAGGAGAATCGTGGCGCCTTCCTCGATTTTGCCCTTCTTGGAGCAATCTTAGCGCCTCATCCATGCATACTCTCAAATCTTCCAGCTCTCTATCACGTCGCAAGTTGTTTGCTTGGTCTAGAGTTAAACCTCGAGGTACCCTAGGTTGGCCATCATCTCCCTCAAGAGAATCGTCCCCCATGTCGATGGTCCAAACAGCACTTGGACGCAACTTTCTTGGTGGTTCTTGTGGATCTTGGACGAATTTTTTTCACCACTAAACTCCTTGGATGGTTGATCTTTGATAGAACTTTGTAAAATTTCTGGAATCTTTAGAAAAAGATATGTTCTTGGTCGAGTTCTTGAAAGATCTTGAACCGCAACTAAAACGTTCAACGTTGTTCTTCCCCTTGTGGATGGAAAAAAATTTCGGATTTTGTAGGATGTTCTTCCTTGCTTTTGATACCATATGATGTATTTAATCATACAAGATTAAATACATCAAAACCTCATCTTCATTTGAATCACTTGTACTTGCTCCTGGATCATTGAATCAAATGAAACTCAAATGCATTTTAAACAAAACTAATTGAATCAAATGAAGTCAAACAAAGCTAATTGTATCAAATGAAAGTCAAATGAAGTCCAATAAAGCTAATTGAATCAAATAATACTCAAATGCATTCAACAAAGCTAATTGAATCAAATGATACTCAAATGCATTCAACAAAGCTAATTGAATCAAATGAAAGTAAAATGAAGTCAAACATAGCTAATTGAATCAAATGGAACTCAAATGCATTCAACAAAGCTAATTGTATCAAATGAAAGTCAAATGAAGTCAAATAAAGCTATTTGAATAAAATGAAACTCAAATGCATTCAAAAAAGTTAATTGAATCAAATCAAACTCAAATGCATTAAACAAAGCTAATTGAATCAAATGAAACTCAAATGCATTCAACAAAGCTAATTGAATCAAATTAAAGTAAAATGAAGTCAAACAAAGCTAATCGTATCAAATGAAAGTCAAAGGAAGTCCAATAAAGCTAAATGAATCAAATGAAAATCAAATGCATTCAACAAAGCTAATTGAATCAAATGAAACTCAAATGCATTTTACAAAGCTAATTGATTCAAATTAAAGTTAAATGAAATCAAACAAAACTAATTGAATCAAATGAAAGTCAAATGAAGTTTAACCTAGCTAATAGAATCAAATGAAACTCAAATGTATTCAACCAAGCTAATTGAATCAAATGAAACTTAAATGCATTAAATAAATCTAATTGAATAAAATGAAAGTCAAATTAAGTCAAACATAGCTAATTGAATCAAATGGAACTCAAATGCATTAAACAAAGCTAATTGAATCAAATGAAAGTCAAATTAAGTCAAACATAGCTAATTGAATTAAATGGAACTCAAATGTATTCAACAAAGCTAATTGAGTCAAATGAAACTCAAATACATTCGACGAAGCTAATTGAATCAAATTAAAGTCAAATGAAGTTAAATAAAGCTAATTGAATCAAATTAAAGTTAAATGAAGTCAAACCAAGCTAATTGAATCAAATGAAAGTCATATAAAGTCAAACATAGCTAATAGAATCAAATGAAATCCAAATGCATTCAACAAAGTTATTCGAATCAAATGAAACTCAAATGCATTCAACAAAGCTAATTGAATCAAATTAAAGTCAAATGAAGTCAATCAAAGCTATTTGTATCAATTGAAAGTCAAATGAAATCAAATAAAGCTAATTGAATCAAATGAAGCTCAAATGCATTAAACAAAGCTAATTGAATCAAATGAAAGTCAAATTAAGTCAAACATAGCTAATTGAATCAAATGGAACTCAAATGCATTCAACAAAGCTAATTGAATCGAATTAAAGTCAAATGAAGTCAATCAAAGCTATTAGTATCAAATGAAAGTCAAATGAAATTAAATAAAGCTAATTGAATAATCAAATAAAATTCAAATGCATTAAACAAAGCTAATTGAATCAAATGAAACTCAAATGCATTCAACAAAGCTAATTGAATCAAATTCAAGTGAAATTAAGTAAAAGAAAGCTAATTGAATTAAATGAAAATCAAATGAAGTCAAATAATGCTAATTGAATCAAATGAAATGCAAATGCATTCAACAAAGCTAATTGAATCAAATAAAACTCAAATGCATTTAACAAAGCTAATTGAATCAAATGAAACTCAAATGTAGTCAACAAAGCTAATTGAATCAAATTAAAGTCAAATGAAGTCAAATAAAGCTAATTATATTAAATTAAAGAAAAATGAAGTCAAACAAAGCTATTTGGATTAAATAAAGTCAAACAAAGCTAATTGTATCAAAAGAAAGTCAAATGAAGTCCAATAAAGCTAATTGAATCAAACGAAACTCAAATGCATTCAACAAAGCTAATTGGATCAAATGAAACTCAAATGCATTCAACAAAGCTAATTGAATCAAATTAAAGTAAACTGAAGTCAAACAACGCTAATTGAATCAAATGAAATTCAAACAAAGTCAAACATAGCTAATAGAATCAAATGAAACTTAAATGCATTCAACAAAGCTAATTGAATCAAATTAAACTCAAATGCATTCAACAAAGCTAATTAAATCAAATGAATGTTATATTATGTCAAACATAGCTAATTGAATCAAATGGAACTCAAATGTATTCAACAAAGCTAATTGAATCAAATGAAACTCAAATGCATTCAAGAAAGCTAATTGAATTAAATTAAAGTAAAATGAAGTCACACAATGCTAATTGAATCAAATGAAAGCCAAACAAAGTCAAACATAGCTAATAGAATCAAATGAAACTTAAATGCATTCAACAAAGCTAATTGAATCAAATGGAAGTTAAATGCATTAAACAATGCTAATTAAATCAAATGAAAGTCAAATTAAGTCAAACATAGCTAATTGAATCAAATGGAACTCAAATGTATTCAACAAAGCTAATTGAATTAAATGAAACTCAAATGCATTCAACAAAGCTAATTGAATCAAATTCAAGTCAAATTAAGTCAACAAACCAAATTGAATTAAATGAAAGTCAACTCAAGTTAAATAAAGCTAATTGAATCAAAAGAAACGTAAATGCAGTCAAGAGAGCTAATTAAATCAAATAAAAATCAAATGCATTCAACAAAGCTAATTGAATCAAATGAATCCCAAATGCAGTCAACAAAGTTAATTGAATCAAATTAAAGTAAAATGAAGTCAAACAAAGCTAATTGAATCAAATGAAGTCAAACAATGCTAATTTTATCAAATGAAAGTCAAATGAAGTCCAATAAAGCTAATTGAATCAAATAAAACTCAAATGTATTCAACAAAGATAATTGAATCAAATGAAACCCAAATGCATTCAACAAAGCTAATTGAATCAAATTAAAGTAAAATGAAGTCAACCAACGCTAATTGAATCAAATGAAAGTCAAACATTGCTAATAAAATCAAATGAAACTTAAATGCATTCAACAAAGCTAATTGAATCAAATGGAAGTCAAATGCATTAAACAATGCTAATTAAATCAAATGAAAGTCAAATTAAGTTAAACATAGCTAATTGAATCAAATGGAACTCAATGTATTCAACAAAGCTAATTGAATCAAATGAAACTCAAATGCATTCAACAAAGCTAATTGAATCAAATTCAAGTCAAATTAAGTCAAACAAACCAAATTGAATTAAATGAAAGTCAACTCAAGTTAAATAAAGCTAATTGAATCAAAAGAAACGCAAATGCATTCAAGAGAGCTAATTAAATCAAAAAAAACTCAAATGCATTCAACAAAGCTAATTGAATCAAATGAATCTCAAATGCAGTCAACAAAGTTAATTGAATCAAATTAAAGTAAAATGAAGTCAAACAAAGCTAATTGAATCAAATGAAGTCAAACAAAGCTAATTTTATCAAATGAAAGTCAAATGAAGTCCAATAAAGCTAATTGAATCAAATAAAACTCAAATGTATTCAACAAAGCTAATTGAATCAAATGAAACTCAAATGCATTCACAATGCTAATTGAATCAAATTAAAGTGAAATGAAGTCAAACAACGCTAATTGAATCAAATGAAAGTCAAACACAGTCAAACATAGCTAATAGAATCAAATGAAACACAAATGCATTCAACAAAGCTAATTGAATCAACTGAAAGTCAAATTAAGTCAAACATAGCTAATTGAATCATATGGAAGTCAAATTAAGTCAAACATAGCTAATTGAATCAAATGGAACTCAAATGTATTCAACAAAGCTAATTGAATCAAATGAAACTCAAATGGATTCAACAAAGCTAATTGAATCAATTTCAAGTCAAATTAAGTCAAAGAAACCTAATTGAATTAAATGAAAGTTAAATGAAGTTAAATAAAGCTAACTGAATCAAATGAAATGCAAATGCATTCAACAAAGCTAATTGAATCAAATGAAACGCAAATGCATTCAACAAAGCTAATTGAATCAAATGAATCTCAAATGCAGTCAACAAAGTTAATTAAATCAAATTAAAGTAAAATAAAGTCAAACAAAGCTAAGTGAATCAAATGAAGTCAAACAAAGCTAATTGAATCAATTTCAAGTCAAATTAAGTCAAACAAACCTAATTGAATTAAATGAAGGTCAAACAAAGTCAAATATAGTAAATAGAATCAAATGAAACTTAAATGCATTCAACAAAGCTAATTGAATCAAATGGAAGTCAAATGCATTCAACAAAGCTAATTGAATAAAATTAAAGTAAAATGATGTTAAACAGCTCTAATTGAATCAAATGAAAGTCAAACAAAATCAAACATAGCTAATAGAATCAAATGAAACTTAAATGCATTCAACAAAGCTAATTGAATCAAATGAAAGTCAAATTAAGTCAAACATAGCTAATTGAATAAAATGGAAATCAAATGTATTCAACAAAGCTAATTGAATCAAATGAAACTCAAATGCATTCATCAAAGCTAATTGAATCAAATTCAAGTCAAATTAAGTTGAACAAAGCTAATTGAATTAGATGAAAGTCAAATGAAGTCAAATAAAGCTAATTGAATCAAATGAAAGTCAAATGAAGTCAAATAAAGCTAATTGAATCAAATAAAACTCTAATGCATTCAACAAAGCTAATTGAATCAAATGAAACTCAAATGCAGTCAACAAAGTTAATTGAATCAAATTAATGTAAAATGAAGTCAAACAAAGCTAATTGAATCAAATGAAGTCAAACAAAGCTAATTGAATCAAATGAAAGTCTGTTGTATGCGTGGTTATCAAACGAAACATACAAGGTTTAAGACAATTTGATTGATAGAACAAGTTTCGGCTTCACAAGAGTTAGAACCAAAACTCGAGCAACTCTAGTTAAGTCAAAGATAAGGCACACCACTTTGAATCAATTAAAGGTCCTAAGATCACCACTTAATGTGCTAAATTAAGCTAGCATAGGCGAATTCAAGTGCTTCTAAACCAAGAAACAAAATGAAGACAAGTTTGTGAAACTCACGGTTTTCAGTCATAAAATCTCTAGTTGTTCTCATTAATCTCAAATGCTTTTATAGTACAACCTAAGTATTGCAACTGAAGTTTTTGATAATAAAAATTAAAGAAATAAGCCACGACATTAGGGCCACTAATAGCACTAACAAACGCCTCTAAACTAACAACTAGAAAAACTGAAATCCAAGCAACTAACTCCTACAAACTAGGCGCCTAACTTCAGCTTGTTACACGCCCCTTTGAAAGGTGGTTAGATGCTCCATGATGCTCGTCCCACTGTCCTACACTCAAGGGAAGTTGTTGAAGATGCTTGGCTGCTACTTCTCACGTTCATGCTAAGTGGATTCATCTCCTTTTGCACGTTCCCAGCCACGTCTCCATAACCTCCATGTTTGTAGTTAGTGGCAACACCATTACATCCTATTCTAAGGAATTACATAACCAACTGATTACATCAATTACTCACATAATCTGGACTTGAATTGCAAACAAAAAAATCTAACTTATTCAACCTCCTAAGAACAAGAAAGAAATTAAAGAACTAAGAACTACGATACCATACTAACAAAGGACTCTAGGGAAGAATCAATGCTAGTGATAACCGGATCGTGAAAGCTAGTGTGAATGGCTTCTCCAACCAAGCTAATGAACTCGTAGTCCTTGACAAGAAGCAATGAAGAGGCGACGCCATCATCCTACTCTTCTTGAGAGAAGTTTGACCTCAAACTTGGAATAGATCCTTCATCTTCATAGAAGGGACGGAGATCACTTACGTTAAATGTGGCGGAGACTCCATAATCACCAGGAAGTTCAATCTTATATGCATTATTGTTCACCATCTCAAGAACTTTGAATGGACCATCACTTAAAGGCCTGATTTTAGAACGTCTCTTTGAGGGAAATCGTTCCTTGCGCAAATGAATCCAAACTAAATCACCTTGATTGAATTGCACATCTTTCTTCTTTTTGTCCATACGAAGTTTGAGTGTCTCATTTGCTTTAATGATCCTTGCACGAACTAATTCATGTAACTTCTTGATTTCCTTGGCTCGTTCATGAGCTACTTGACTGAATTTGTTGTGAATAGGCAAAGGGGAGAGATCAAGAGGAGTGCAAGGGTTAATGCCATAGACAATTTCCAAAGGACTCAAACCTGTGACCTTATGAGGAACTCGATTATATGCAAACTCCGCATGAGGGAGCATATCTTCCCATTGACGAGGACTCTTGGTAGCCAATGCCCTAAGTAAAGGGCCTAAGGTACGGTTAGTCACCTCGGTTTGGCCATCCGTTTGAGGGTGACTAGAAGTGCTGAATTTGAGCTTGGTTCCCATCTTCTTCCACAAAGTTAACCAAAAGTGGCTCAAGAACTTTGTATCTCTATCACTTACCATGCTTCGAGGGATTCCATGGAGGCGAACTATTTCCTTGAAATACAACAATGCTGTTTGCACTGCATCATGAGTGGTATGGCTTGGAATGAAGTGAGCCATCTTTGAAAATCTATCAACTACCACCATGATAGCATCCTTGTGGTGTTGAGTTCTTGGCATCCCCGTAATGAAGTCGAGGCTTATGTCTTCCCAAGGAGCTTGAGGGGTTGGTAATGGCATGTAAAGGCCTTGGGGTAGAGATTGACCCTTAGCTCTTTGACATTTTAAACACCTTCGAATGATATACTCAACATCACGCATTAGCTTTGGCCAATAAAAGTAATCACTCACCATTGTTGTAGTCTTTTCAATGCCAAAATGTCTTGCTAATCCTCCTTCATGGAACTCTTTGATTAGAGTTTCTCGAACACTATGCCTTGGCACACACAACCGGTTCTTCTTGAAAAGAAAACCATCAAAGATGTGATAGTCTCCTTGAGCATGAATTTGACATTTCTCCCATAAATCACCAAAATCAGGATCATCTTTGTAATCTTCCTTCAATACTTCGAGGCCAAAGACTCGACCCTTTAGGGATCCTAGCAATGCATACTTCCTTGATAAAGCGTCGGCTCCCTTATTCATCTTTCCAGATTTGTGCTTGATTACAAAATGGAAAGCTTGAATAGTCTCGACCCATTTAGCATGCCTAGGTTGAAGCTTTTGTTGGCTTTGAAGATACTTGAGAGCTTCATGGTCAGAATGGAGGATAAACTCCTTGGCTATCAAGTAATGGCGCCAATGTTCAAGAGATCTCACAAGGGCATAGAATTCCTTATCATAGGTGGAGTATTTACGTTTTGCCTCATTGAGCTTCTCACTAAAATAGGCTATAGGACGCCCATTTTGAGAGAGAACTGCCCCAATTCCTACTCCAGCTGCATCACACTCCACTTCAAAGATATCTTCGAAGTTTGGGAGAGCAAGGACAGGAGCCGTAGTGAGCCTCCTCTTAACCTCTTCAAAGGCAGCTTGGGCTTGATCATTCCATTGGAATTGCTTCAACTTGGTTAGTTCGGTGATTGGTGCCATGAGAGAGCAAAAGTCTCGAACAAACCTCCGATAGAAGGAAGCTAAGCCATGGAAGCTCCTAACTTGATAGATGGAGCTAGGAACTGCCCAGTCTTGGATAGCTTGGACCTTCTTCTCATCTACTTCAATACCTGCATGAGAGACTAATAAACCAAGGAAAGTTACTTGATTAGAAAAGAAGTGGCATTTCTCCAAGTTTCCATAGAGTTTTTCTCCTTCAAGCACTTCGAATACTTGTTGCAAGTGCTCCACATGTTCCATCTCAGTTTGGCTATAAACCAAAATGTCATCAAAGTAGAATACTACGAATCTACCCAAAAATGGCTTCAAAGTTTGGTTCATAAGCCTCATAAAAGTGCTTGGAGCATTCGACAAGCCAAAAGGCATCACTAGCCATTCATACAAACCCTCCTTTGTCTTGAAGGCTGTTTTCCACTCATCTCCTTCATGTATTCGGATTTGATGATACCCACTCCTTAGGTCTATTTTAGAAAAAACCTTTGCACCATGTAAATCATCCAAGAGATCATTCAACCTAGGAATAGGAAAACGATACTTAATGGTGATTTTGTTGATGGCCCTACTATCAACACACATGCGCCACTCTCCATTCTTCTTTGGCACAAGTAAGGTAGGTACAACACAAGGGCTTAATGATTCTCGAATCATTCCATTGGACAACAACTCCTCCACATGCCTCCTAATCTCCTCGGTTTCCTTAGGGTTGGTCCTATAGGCTGGTTTGTTGGGAAGGCTAGCACCGGGGATAAGGTCGATTTTATGTTGTATGTCACGTTTTGGAGGTAGGCCAGGGGGGTATTTGTGGTGGAAAAACGTGAGCATATTGATCAAGTAAAGGGGTGAGCAAAGGGTGTGTTGGCTCTTGTGGTGTTGGCATTTCGTCGAGGCCACTCAAGATCAACTCCTTGAAAGAGTTATATTCTTGATGATCGATTTCATCAAGGTAGTGAGGGATAAGGTTTTCTTGTTTTGGTGGCTTTGCTTGTCGGGTAGTTTGGGAATGAGAAGGGTAAGGGTGATTCTTTTGTGATTCTTGGTGAAGGAATAAGTGTTTTTATAGCCATCATGATTCACTCTTCTATCAAACATCCATGCTCGTCCAAGGAGCACATGACAGGCGTCCATGGGAATTACATCACACCATAACTCCTCTTCATAAGTTCGACCAATACTAAAGGAAAGTAAAACACGTGAGGTTACATGTAATCCTTTTCCTTGATTAAGCCATTGAATTATATAGGGTGATGGATGAGGATTGGTTGTTAAATTCAGTTTGGTTACAAGAGTTTGAGAAGCAACATTGGTGCAACTTCCACCATCTATAATTAATGAACATACCTTTCCTCCAATGGTGCATCGAGTGTGGAAGATGGCTTCCCTTTGTAGTTGGTCTTCTTGGATAGGTAGACTACTAAGATTGCATCTCACTACCAAGCATTCCCCTTCATCTGGTCCAATTACTCATCCTTCTTCGTACTCCTCTCCGGATTCCTCCTCCTCTTCTTGATCAGCAAATACATCCTCCAAAGCCTCATATTCCGCAAGGCTTATCACCTTCTTGTTAAGACACTCAGTTGCAATGTGTCCTAACCCTTGGCACCTATAACATCTCCTTGGTGCTTTGCCTAAGGAAGGGGAAGTGTCGGTTTTTGTGTTTGGCTTAGGAGTATAGGGGGTAGGTTGGTTAGGCTTTTGAGTAGTAGCAGTTGGTTTAGTGTAGGGTGTGGATTTGTTAAAGGTGCGTGAGGCATCCCATTTACCTTTGCCTTTAGTCTTTTGTTGGCGCTCAACTTTATGGGCTAACAGGACTAACTCCTCTAACGTGGTGTAGGTGTGAAGCTCCACGACATTGGCTATTTGAGGCTCTAGTCCTCCAAGGAAACGAACCAATGTTTGTGGTTCATCCTCCCTCACATCACACTTCATCAAGTAGGCTTCAAACTCTCGAGCATAGTCTTCCACACTACTCGTTCCTTGTTGCAAATGGTGGAACTTAGCAAAGTTCTCTTGGACATAGTATGTAGGAAGAAATTTTTGTTTGAGGAGCTTCCTCATTTTCTCCCACGTTTTCACCTTTTCCTTGCCCATTCTTTCCCTCTTGGTGCACACACTAGCCCACCAAGTAGAGGCGTATTTGCGTAGTTTCAATGCAACAAGTTTAACCCTCTTTTCTTCGGCAACTTGTTTATAATTAAACTATTTCAAAAAAAAAAAAAAAAAAAAAAAAACTTGTTTATAATTAAACACTCGTTCCACTGTTCTAAGCCATTCAATGAAACCATCAGCATCAAGCCTACCATCATAATCAGGGATATCAACCTTGATGTCATTAGAGTGTCCATGATTGGGGACGCCTCTGGGAAAGGCTTCTTTTCGTCCATAATTGAACAACGTAGGCTCGCTTTCTTCATCCGAGTGATCGTTATCTTGATCTCCTCGATTGATTCTTAATCTCAATGAGAGTTGTCTAACTTGGTCTTGCAATAACTCCATTCGAGCATTAGACTTTCTCTTTTCTTCCTCTAGAGCCTTGAGGAACTCTCTCCAATTCTCCGGGGATCATTGGATGCAGCCATGGATGATGGTGGATGGTGGGTGTTGGGTTGTGTTTGGGCGTGTGTTTGGGATGAATTTAGGTTAGGAATTACTGTAGCTCTGATACCAAGATGTTGTATGCGTGGTTATCAAACGAAACATACAAGGCTTAAGACAATTTGATTGATAGAATAAGTTTCGGCTTCACAAGAGTTAGAACCAAAACTCGAGCAACTCTAGTTAAGTCAAAGATAAGGCACACCACTTTGAATCAACTAAAGGTCCTAAGATCACCACTTAATGTGCTAAATTAAGCTAGCACAGGCGAATTCAAGTGCTTCTAAACCATGAAACAAAATGAAGACAAGTTTGTGAAACTCACGATTTTCAGTCATAAAATCTCTAGTTGTTCTCATTGATCTCAAATGCATTTATAGTACAACCTAAGTATTACAACTGAACTTTTTGATAATAAAAATAAAAGAATAAGCCACGACATTAGGGCCACTAATAGCACTAACAAACGGCTCTAAACTAACAACTAGAAAAACTGAAATCCTAGCAACTAGCTCCTACAAACTAGGCGCCTAACTTCAGCTTGTTACACGCCCTTTTGAAAGGTGGTTAGATGCTGCATGATGCTCGTCCCATTCTCCTACACTCAAGGAAAGTTGTTGAAGATGATTGGCTGCTACTTCTCACGTTCATGCTAAGTGGATTCATATCTGATATGGTTATGGATGGATAAATTCTAGGTCTGTTAGGATTTGTTTGTCAACTATCTTTATTTGTTTTGTTAGGATGGTTGCATGGTTTTACTTTACTCTTAAAGTAGAGGTTTTACATGTAACGAAAAATATGTCTTTTATTATGTTTGTTAGTTTAATTAGTTAATGTCGTTGAGTCATTTTTATTGGTTGTAATAAGGGCCGAAAATCTGAGTTGTAATTAGCTTAGACTTAGGCGTGTGTTTTTTTGGTATTTAAGGAAAGTGTTGCATCTCTTTCCTTAAAGCTATTGTTTCCTTAAGTTCTAGCTAGATTCTAGGCTTAGGTTTAGGGGAAACTTTCCTAAAATTATGTGCTAGTTGGCGTGTGGTGTATTGCCTTGGAGAGCAAGGATTTCTTGCTGCTCTTAGCCTTATAAATAGGCGCCTAATCAATAAAGAAGAGGAGTTTTGAGTTTTGATAAAAGTGATTCCTTTGTGAATTATTGTTGTTTTTGCCGAGATAGCAAAATAACACCGTTGAATTTAGCCGAGATAGCTTTATTCTTCAAACCTAGTTCAATTCATACCGAGATAGTTGAATTGTTCATATCCTTGTTTATTACTTTCGTCCACAAAAGGCACAAAACACAATAAGAGTCCGAAAACAGCCTCGAAAATCATATCAATATCCTTTTGCACGTTCCCAGCCACGTCTCCATAACCTCCATGTTTGTAGTTAGTGGCAACACCATTACATCCTATTCTAAGGAATTATATAACCAACTGATTACATCAGTTACTCACATAATCCGGACTTGAATTGCAAACAAATAAATCTAACTCATTCAACCTCCTAAGAACAAGAAAGAAATTAAAGGACTCTAGGGAAGAATCAATGCTAGTGATAACCGGACCGTGAAAGCTAGTGTGAATGGCTTCTCCAACCAAGATAATGAACTCGTAGTCCTTGACAAGAAGCAATGAAGAGGCCACGCCATCAAAGTCATATTAAGTCAAACATAGCTAATTGAATCAAATGGAACTCAAATGTATTCAACAAAGCTAATTGAATCAAATGAAAGTCAAATTTAGTCAAACATAGCTAATAGAATCAAATGAAACTTAAATGCGTTCAACAAAGCTAATTGAATCAACTGAAGTCAAATTAAGTCAAACATAGCTAATTGAATCAAATGGAAGTCAAATTAAGTCAAACATAGCTAATTGAATCAAATGGAACTCAAATGTATTCAACAAAGCTAATTGAATCAAATGAAACTCAAATGCATTCAACAAAGCTAATTGAATCAATTTCAAGTCAAATTAAGTCAAACAAACCTAATTGAATTAAATGAAAGTTAAATGAAGTTAAATAAAGCTAATTGAATCAAATGAAATGCAAATGCATTCAACAAAGCTAATTAAATCAAATAAAACTCAAATGCATTCAACAAAGCTAATTGATGCGAAAACGTATATGAAAATGTAACCTAAGCTCGATAAGCTTTACTCACTTATTTATGCTTAAGGATTCTAAATCGGTTTTGAAGATTATCTTACATAGAAACTGATTTAGGAGGTTTTTGAGAGTGGATTTAATTAGTTTAAACTCACTAATTATATTAACTCTCTCTTAAATTAAGTTTCACTCACTTAACTCAAGGATTTCGAAATTAAGATCACTTCTTAATCACAAGAGGAATTTCGGATTTTTCAATCTCCAAAAAAACCGAATAAACACAAAGTTTAAATCAAAACTAAAAACTAACTTTCATTTATGATCACCATTACATATATATTACAAGCTAATCAATCTCAAAAAGATCTAAGTACCAAAGTGATTAAACAAAGCAATTAAACAACAAAGATCTCTTAATCCAACAAAGATGTAAGAAGGAATAGTGTTGTTGTGTGTTTTGTTGACTTTGGGGCAAGGAGGGCCGGTTTTCAACACTAAGTGGGGGGCTTCTCTTAGCTTGCAAGGGAAGCTTCAAAAGATCTTCAAGAACCCCTTTTCACACGTCCCAAGTGTGATTCGCAACCCCATACATGGTTCGTCCAATTTGCACTTACGCTAAACAAAATAATTCCGGGCTTACAAAAACCGAAAATTACAAAAACGTTAATTAAATTAACTAGCTTAATTAACTTCCTTTCCTTCGTTGCTCAACAAAATTAAACTAGTACTAATCTTTAAACCGTGAATCTCTCCCTTGTTGTGATTGAGAGTAGTACTTAGTCGAATTTCGGAATTAGCAACTGATTTCGTATCACTAATTGAATCAAATGAATCTCAAATGCAGTCAACAAAGTTAATTGAATCAAATTAAAGTAAAATGAAGTCAAACAAAGCTAAGTGAATCAAATGAAGTCAAACAAAGCTAATTGAATCAATTTCAAGTCAAATTAAGTCAAACAAACCTAATTAAATTAAATGAAAGTCAAACAAAGTCAAATATCTAATAGAATCAAATGAAACTTAAATGCATTCAACAAAGCTAATTGAATCAAATGGAACTCAAATGCATTCAACAAAGCTAATTGAATCAAATTAAAGGAAAATGAAGTCAAACAACGCTAATTGAATCAAATGAAAGTCAAACATAGCTAATAGAATCAAATGAAACTTAAATGCATTCAACAAAGCTAATTAAATCAAATGAAAGTCAAATTAAGTCAAACATAGCTAATTAAATCAAATGGAACTCAAATGTATTCAACAAAGCTAATTGAATCAAATGAAACTCAAATGCATTCATCAAAGCTAATTGAATCAAATTCAAGTCAAATTAAGTCGAACAAAGCTAATTGAATTAAATGAAAGTCAAATGAAGTCAAATAAAGCTAATTGAATCAAATGAAAGTCAAATGAAGTCAAATAAAGCTAATTGAATCAAATAAAACTCTAATGCATTCAACAAAGCTAATTGAATCAAATGAAACTCAAATGCAGTCAACAAAGTTAATTGAATCAAATTAAAGTAAAATAAAGTCAAACAAAGCTAATTGAATCAAATGAAGTCAAACAAAGCTAATTGTATCAAATGAAAGTCAAATGAAAGTCAAATGAAGTCCAATAAAGCTAATTGAATCAAATGAAACTCAAATGCATTCAACAAAGCTAATTGAATCAAATGGAACTCAAATGCATTAAACAAAGCTAATTGAATTAAATGAAAGTCAAATTAAGTCAAACATAGCTAATTGAATCAAATGGAACTCAAATGTATTCAGCAAAGCTAATTGATTCAAACGAAACTCAAATACATTCAACAAAGATAATTGAATCAAATTAAAGTCTAATTAAGTCAAAATAAAGCTAATTATATCAAATTAAAGTAAAATGAAGTCAAACAAAGCTAATTGGATCAAATAAAGTCAAACAAAGCTAATTGTATCAAATGAAAGTCAAATGAAGTCCAATTAAGCTAATTAAATCAAATGAAACTCAAATGTATTCAACAAAACTAATTGAATCAAATGAAACTCAAATGCATTCAACAAAGCTAATTAAATCAAATTAAAATACGGTTTTTTCACCATATACCCCCGACAAATTAAAAAATTCACCATATACCCTCAATGTTCCAAAAATTCACCATATACCCTTGAGTTTTTGAAAACGTTCACCAAGTGCCCTTTTTCTAACTTCCGTTAACTCACCGTTAGCTTTATTTACGATTTTGCCATCATTAAGCCCTAACCCTAATTCTAATCTAACCCTAACCCTAATCTAACCCCAACCCTTACCCTAACCCTAATCTAAACCCTAATCTAACCCAGGCCCCTCCACCACAGCCCAACCCCCCACCCCCTCCCCTCCCTCCCTCCACCCCAGCCCCCCCACCCCTCCCCCTCTACTCCACCGGCCGGCCCCCACCCCCTCCCCCTCCACGTCGATTCCCCCACTCCCTTCCCCCTCCCCGTCGATTCCCCCACCCCCCTCTCCGTCGATTCCCCCACCCCCTCCCCCTCCCTCGTCGAATTCCCCTAACCCCACCCCCTTCCCTCTCCCCATCAAATTCCCCCTACCCCCACCCCCTCCCCTCCCCGTCGATTTCCCCACCACATCCCCCTCCCCCGTCGAATTCCCCCTAACCTCTTCGACTTCGAATTCCCCTAACCCACCCTTCCCCTTCGACTTCGAATTCCCCCTAACCCCACCCCTCCCCTTCGAACACCCGGCGGAACACACGCACAAACGCTGTAACAGGCGCGAGTGCGGCCTCTCCGTGGAGTAGATCGATAGAGAGAAGAGCGAGGGAGGAAAGAGGGTAGGGGATGGGTAGGCCGCGCCGGCGTGCGGGGGGGGGACGCCGGTGGCCGTGGGAGAGAGGGGGGAGGGCTTCCGGCGGAGGGAGAAGGAGGTGAGGGGGATGCGGCGGTGGAAGGGAGAGGGGATGCGGCGGTGGAGGAGGAGGGGAGGGGGCAGGGTTGGGCCGGGGGTGGAGGGGTGGTGGGCGGGTGGGTTAGGGGTTTAGTGTAAGGGTAAGGGTTTAGGTTTAGGATTAGGGTAAGGGTAAGGGTTAGATTAGGGTTTGGGTTAGATTAGAATTAGGGTTTAGGGTTAGTAATGGCAAAATCGTAAATAAAGCTAACGGAGAGTTAACGGAAGTTAGAAAAAGGGCATTTCGTGAACGTTTTCGAAAACTCAAGGGTATATGGTGAATTTTTGGAACATTGAGGGTATATGGTGAATTTTTTAATTTGTCGGGGGTATATGGTGAAAAAACCGATTAAAATAAAATGAAGTCAAACAACGCTAATTGAATCAAATGAAAGTCATACAAAGTCAAACATAGCTAATAGAATCAAACGAAACTTAAATGCATTCAACAAAGCTAATTGAATCAAATGAAACTCAAATGCATTAAACAAAGCTAATTGAATCAAATGAAAGTCATATTAAGTCAAACATAGCTAATTGAATCAAATGGAACTTAAATGTATTCAACAAATCTAATTAAATCAAATGAAACTCAAATGCATTCTACAAAGCTAATTGAATTAAATGAAAGTCAAATTAAGTCAAACATAGCTAATTGAATCAAATGGAACTCAAATGTATTCAGCAAAGCTAATTGATTCAAACGAAACTCAAATACATTCAACAAAGATTGAATCAAATTAAAGTCAAATTAAGTCAATAAAGCTAATTGAATCAAATTAAAGTAAAATGAAGTCAAACAAAGCTAATTGAATCAAATTACGTGATACAAGTCAAGGTCAAGGTCAAGCTCCAAATGATCCGATTTGTTTAGTCCTTGAAGTGTTCGGGTTCAAGTTAAATTCAAACTCCACATTTGTGTCATTTCTTAAGTGGAACGATGATTCCATTGATGAAGCTTGAATGTGACACCATTTCTAGAGTCTTAGTTATTTCAATTAAGCAAATAAAGGTCCGAAAATATCTTGTGATATTTCGGCCATGTTAGGCGTGTCCTAGGCGTGTGGAGTAGACTCCTTGTGTTCCAAGATTGCAAGTTGTCATTGAGTTGTAATGTTCCTAGAGTTTCCTTATTTCTTGGTTTCCTTAAGTGTGTTAGGCGTGTGAGGAGGATTGGGGCTGATTTGGAGTTTCCTTATTTACTCCTTTATTCTCTCCTAGAATCAAGGGATTAACTCCTTTATTTTCTCCTAGAATCAAGGGATTAGGATGTAAGGAGTTTAGGAATGTTTCCTTAATTACTAAGGCTGATTTTCGGCCCTTGTAAGTCCTTGGAGGACAAGTTTTTTTTATTATAAATAATAGTTCCATGCTATCATGAAAAGCATGTGAGATTTACATAAAAACTTTGTTATTGAATTTAATTGTACTTTACAATTATTTCGGCCATTGAGTAATTTTCAGGAGTGATTATTTACTTAGTGTTTAATCTACTTTATTCCAGGAGTGGTGTAAGTGAGATTAAGAGTTAATTGAAATATTCAGGAGTGTTTATTTTAATTATCATATCCGGGTTACTTTGATCTAATTTTTGGACTTAGTGAATTGTTCAAGATAGTTCCTTTACTCGGATTTACTTGGTTGCTCTTTCAACTTGGACGTGCAATCATATCAGTTGGTATCAGATTTTTCCAGGAGGGTGAGGATAGAAGGGATTCTCCTTTCATTGGTAAGTGCTTCTACTTTATTCGATCCTTTGTTGGGGTTTTGTGTGGTTGTGCCTTGCTATTTCTTCTGTGACGTAGCATCTTCTTTATAATGGCTGAATTTGCGGACATGAAATCTCTTATTGAACAAATCCATAAAACACAATTAGAAGAAAAAGATAGGGCTGCAAGATTGGAAAGAGCTCATAATATACTTGCGGATCAAGTGAGAAATAAAAACGACCCTAATCACATTTGAAGTGAAATCAGCTAGCTCAGTTAGCTTTTTGATGCTCTCATTTTTGTAATAATTAATTAGGCTTAATTAGCAAGTTTAGTGTTAGTTGAGTTCTAAACATGCTTTACTTTCACTAATTATGTTTAGAAGTTGTTTTAAGTAGAAACTGTTTTGTACGTTTGGTCTGTGGCGCGGTAGAATCATTTTGATGATTCCAAACAAGTTACTTGGAATTTTCGAGTGATTCCAATTAAATTGGTTCACTAACATCTTGAAGTTTCATCCTACAAAATTTGGTGAGATTTCATGAAGAAACGAAGTTGCAGTAGCCTTTCAATTGAGACGTCAATTCTAGATCAGTTTTGCGGTTTGGTAAAATCGAGTATATTTTGTTTAGTTTAAGTTGTAATATGGGACGAACCATGCTTAGGGACGTAAATTACACTTGGGACGTGTAAAGGGAACTCTTGGAGATCTTTTGGAGCTTTACTTGCAAGCTAAGAGAAGCCCCCCCACTTGCTTGAGAAAACCAGCCACCATTGTCCCCAAAGTCAACAAAACACACAAACAACACTATTCACCCTTACATCTTTGTTGGATTAAGAGATATTTGTTGTTTAATTGCTTTGTTTATTTACCTTAGTGTATTAGATATTTATGGTTGATTTGTTAAGCCTTTTTAGCTCTTTGCTATATATATGTAATATGGTTCATCAATGAAAAGGGTAGATTTGCTTTGAACTAAACTTTGTGTTTATTCGAATTTTTGGAGATTGAAACATCCGAAATTTCTCTTGTAATTAAGAAGTGATCTTAATTTCGAAACCCTTGAGTTAAGTGAGTTAAACTTAACCTAAGAGAGAGTTAGGATAATTAGCGAGTGAAGCTAATTGAATTACTCTCAAAACCCTCCTAAATCAGTTTCTAGGTGAGTGAAGCCTCTAATCAGATTTAGAACCCTTAAGTGGAAGTAAGTGAGTGAAGCTTATCAAGCTAAAGTAAACCCAATTCTTTTAGTTTTAAGAGTGATTCTTTCGACTAATAGCCTATATCCATAGTTTGTTGGTTTCCGCTGTTAGTGGGTCTCCTAAACACACGTGAGAGGAGTCTCATTTCGCATCAACATTGCCTATGAATCTGATGTTGAGGAGGTTAAGATTGTTAAACTGACTTATGATAATGATAGGGGTATTAAACTAGATGATTTTACTGGTGATTCTAGTCCCGAGGATTTGCTTGAATGGATTCGTCAACTTGAGAAAATCTGTGATTATAAGGGGTTTGATGATGAAAAACGTTTTAAAATTGCCACCATTAGACTAACTAAGTATGCTGGAATTTGGTTAGAGAGTCTTAAGGCAAAAAGGGCGAGACTTGGGAAACCTAAGCTTAAAAGTTGGACTAAGCTTAAGAGGAAATTACATGAAAAGTTCGTTCCAAGTGATTTTATTCAAAGGCAATACATGAGAAAGAATTCTTTGACTCAAGATGTGTCAAGTGTGCATGATTATATGGTTGATTTGACAAGTTATGTTTGATTTGTGATGTTGATGAAGTCGAACAAGAGAAAATTGCTAGGTTTGTTAATGGACTTAATAAATCTATTGCTAGAAAGGTTGATGTGTCGAATTATAGCACTTTTGATGATGTGTGTCGATTGGCTTTAAAATTTGAAAGGCATGAATTGGATGAAAAGAAATCATATGGGGGAAAATCCGGCCATAATAAACCCAGTTCTTCTTCTTCTTTCGTCCCTTCTTCTTCTAATTCTTCTAAACCCTTTGAAAAAAAAAAGATAATCCTTCTAAGGGGGAACAAAAGGGGGAACGACCTAAGGTGGTGATTTCTAAGGAAAAGTGGGAGGAAACTCGAAAGTGTTTTAAGTATCAAGGGAGGGGTCACATTGCTAGTAGTTGCCCATCTAGAAAAACCTTGACTATGAGACAATACATGACCATAGAAGAGGAGGAGAAAATGTATGACATTGTGTGCGAGAAAGAGGAAGAATGTGAAAGTGATGATAATGAGATTGCATATGCCGAAGATGAGTCTAGGATGCTTGGGGTTATTAGGAGAACTTTGCATGTTGATCATTCTCCTAACCATGATCAAAGAGAAAACTTGTTTAACACTAGATGTCGAATTGGTGAATTTACATGTAATGTGATTATTGATAGTGGTTCATGCACTAATGTGGTTGCTTCTAATGTGGTTTCTAAGTTGAACTTGATTGTTAGAGATCATCCACACCCTTATAAGTTGAGTTGGTTGGATGATAAAACTGGCTTGTTGGTGAAAAAGCAAGCACTTGTTTCGTTTTCTATTGGTGGTTACAAGGATGAATTGTGGGGTGATGTTCTACCTATGAGTGCTTGTCATCTTCTTCTTGGTCGACCTTGGCAATATGATCGAAAGGTTATTCATGAAGGGGAAACCAATGTATACTCGGTTTTGATGGGTTCTAAAAGGATTCAGTTGGTTCCTTTGTCTCCTAGTTCCATGGCACCCAAGAAGGTGGTTGAAAGGAAACAAAACTTGTTTCTTTCGGCCAAAGAGTTTGAAAAAGAGGTAGAGTTGGAAGGACATTGTTATGCTTTATGTATTAAACTTGCTTTAACTAACGATGTTTCTTCTAGAAATCCAAAACTTGCGACACTATTGGACGAGTTTTGTGATGTGTTTCCGGAGGAATTGCCTCAAGGTTTGCCACCATTGAGAGGCATTGAGCATGCCATTGATCTTGTGCCAGGCGCACCTTTGCCAAATAAGCCGGCATATAGATGTGATCCTGTAGCTTCTAAGGAGCTACAAAAGCAAATTGAAGAGTTGATTGACTGAGGCTATGTAAGAGAAAGCATGAGTCCATGTGCCGTGCCCGCCTTGCTTTCAAGATTGACTTGAGAAGTGGCTATCATCAAATGAGAATTCGTGAAGGAGATAAATGGAAAACCGCTTTCAAGACCAAACAAGGTCTATATGAGTGGATGGTGATGCCCTTTGGTCTTTGCAATGCTCCTAGTTCTTTTATGAGGCTTATGAACGAGGTACTACGTCCCTTTCTTAACAAGTTTATTGTTGTCTATCTAGATGATATTCTTGTATATAGTACTAGTGTTGAGTCTCATTTACTTCACTTGAGAGTTTTATTTGAAAAATTAAGAGAGCAAAAGTTGTATGGAAAAATGGAAAAGTGTGATTTTCTTGTTCCTAGTATTGCTTTTCTTGGTTACATTGTGTCTGGGGATGGAGTTCATGTGGATCCGGAAAAAGTCAAGGCCATGTCTTCATGGTTGGCGCCTACAAGTGCTCATGAATGCCGAAGCTTTCATGGTCTAGCTTCCTTTTATAGAAGACAACCGAAATTTCAGATTGGCGACTTGGTTTGGATTCATTTGAGGAAAGAACGTTTTCCAAGCAAGAGGAAGAACAAGCTTATGCCTAGAGCGGATGGTCCATTCAAAGTCATTGATGTTATTAATGAAAGTGCTTATAAGATCGAACTTCCAAGTGATTATGGAGGTGTGAGTGCAACCTTCAATGTTGGTGATCTTAGTCCTTATTTAGATGATGAAAATTTGAGGACAAATTCTTTTGAAGAGGGGGAGAATGATACAAGTCAAGGTCAAGGTCAAGCTCCAAATGATCCGATTTGTTTAGTCCTTGAAGTGTTCGGGTTCAAGTTAAATTCAAACTCCTCATTTGTGTCATTTCTTAAGTGGAACGATGATTCCATTGATGAAGCTTGAATGTGACACCATTTCTAGAGTCTTAGTTATTTCAATTAAGCAAATAAAGGTCCGAAAATATCTTGTGATATTTCGGCCATGTTAGGCATGTCCTAGGCGTGTGGAGTAGACTCCTTGTGTTCCAAGATTGCAAGTTGTCATTGAGTTGTAATGTTCCTAGATTTTCCTTATTTCTTGGTTTCCTTAAGTGTGTTAGGCGTGTGAGGAGGATTGGGGCTGATTTGGAGTTTCCTTATTTACTCCTTTATTCTCTCCTAGAATCAAGGGATTAACTCCTTTATTTTCTCCTAGAATCAAGGGATTAGGATGTAAGGAGTTTAGGAATGTTTCCTTAATTACTAAGGCTGATTTTTGGCCCTTGTAAGTTCTTGGAGGACAAGTTTTTTTTATTATAAATAATAGTTCCATGCTATCATGAAAAGCATGTGAGATTTACATAAAAACTTTGTTATTGAATTTAATTGTACTTTACAATTATTTCGGCCATTGAGTAATTTTCAGGAGTGATTATTTACTTAGTGTTTAATCTACTTTTTTCCAGGAGTGGTGTAAGTGAGATTAAGAGTTAATTGAAATATTCAGGAGTGTTTATTTTAATTATCATATCCGGGTTACTTTGATCAAATTTTCGGACTTAGTGAATTGTTCAAGATAGTTCCTTTACTCGGATTTACTTGGTTGCTCTTTCAACTTGGACGTGCAATCATATCATTACGTCAAACAAAGGTAATTGTATCAAATGAAAGTCAAATGAAGTCCAATAAAGCTAATTGAATCAAATGAAACTCAAATGCATTCAACAAAGCTAATTGAATCAAATGAAACTCAAATGCATTTAGCAAAGCTAATTGAATCAAATTAAAGTAAAATGAAGTCAAACAACGCTAATTGAATCAAACGAAACTCAAATACATTCAACAAAGATAATTGAATCAAATTAAAGTCTAATTAAGTCAAAATAAAGCTAATTATATCAAATTAAAGTAAAATGAAGTCAAACAAAGCTAATTGGATCAAATAAAGTCAAACAAAGCTAATTGTATCAAATGAAAGTCAAATGAAGTCCAATAAAGCTAATTAAATCAAATGAAACTCAAATGTATTCAACAAAACTAATTGAATCAAATGAAACTCAAATGCATTCAACAAAGCTAATTGAATCAAATTAAAATAAAATGAAGTCAAACAACGCTAATTGAATCAAATGAAAGTCATACAAAGTCAAACATAGCAAATAGAATCAAACGAAACTTAAATGCATTCAACAAAGCTAATTGAATCAAATGAAACTCAAATGCATTAAACAAAGCTAATTGAATCAAATGAAAGTCATATTAAGTCAAACATAGCTAATTGAATCAAATGGAACTCAAATGTATTCAGCAAATCTAATTAAATCAAATGAAACTCAAATGCATTCAACAAAGCTAATTGAATTAAATGAAAGTCAAATTAAGTCAAACATAGCTAATTGAATCAAATGGAACTCAAATGTATTCAGCAAAGCTAATTGATTCAAACGAAACTCAAATACATTCAACAAAGATTGAATCAAATTAAGTCAAATAAAGCTAATTGAATCAAATTAAAGTAAAATGAAGTCAAACAAAGCTAATTGAATCAAATTACGTGATACAAGTCAAGGTCAAGGTCAAGCTCCAAATGATCCGATTTGTTTAGTCCTTGAAGTGTTCGGGTTCAAGTTAAATTCAAACTCCACATTTGTGTCATTTCTTAAGTGGAACAATGATTCCATTGATGAAGCTTGAATGTGACACCATTTCTAGAGTCTTAGTTATTTCAATTAAGCAAATAAAGGTCCGAAAATATCTTGTGATATTTCGGCCATGTTAGGCGTGTCCTAGGCGTGTGGAGTAGACTCCTTGTGTTCCAAGATTGCAAGTTGTCATTGAGTTGTAATGTTCCTAGAGTTTCCTTCTTTCTTGGTTTCCTTAAGTGTGTTAGGCGTGTGAGGAGGATTGGGGCTGATTTGGAGTTTCCTTATTTACTCCTTTATTCTCTCCTAGAATCAAGGGATTAACTCCTTTATTTTCTCCTAGAATCAAGGGATTAGGATGTAAGGAGTTTAGGAATGTTTCCTTAATTACTAAGGCTGATTTTCGGCCCTTGTAAGTCCTTGGAGGACAAGTTTATTTTATTATAAATAATAGTTCCATGCTATCATGAAAAGCATGTGAGATTTACATAAAAACTTTGTTATTGAATTTAATTGTACTTTACAATTATTTCGGCCATTGAGTAATTTTCAGGAGTGATTATTTACATAGTGTTTAATCTACTTTATTCCAGGAGTGGTGTAAGTGAGATTAAGAGTTAATTGAAATATTCAGGAGTGTTTATTTTAATTATCATATCCGGGTTACTTTGATCTAATTTTTGGACTTAGTGAATTGTTCAAGATAGTTCCTTTACTCGGATTTACTTGGTTGCTCTTTAAACTTGGACGTGCAATCATATCAGTTGGTATCAGATTTTTCCAGGAGGGTGAGGATAGAAGGGATTCTCCTTTCATTGGTAAGTGCTTCTACTTTATTCGATCCTTTGTTGGGGTTTTGTGTGGTTGTGCCTTGCTATTTCTTCTGTGACGTAGCATCTTCTTTATAATGGCTGAATTTGCGGACATGAAATCTCTTATTGAACAACTCCATAAAACACAATTAGAAGAAAAAGATAGGGCTGCAAGATTGGAAAGAGCTCATAATATACATGCGGATCAAGTGAGAAATAAAAACGACCCTAATCACATTGCCTATGAATCTGATGTTGAGGAGGTGATACGAAATCAGTTGCTAATTCCGAAATTCTACTAAGTACTACTCTCAATCACAACAAGGGAGAGATTCACGGTTTAAAGATTAGTACTAGTTTAATTATGTTGAGCAACGAAGGAAAGGAAGTTAATTAAGCTAGTTAATTTAATTAACGTTTTTGTAATTTTCGGTTTTTGTAAACCCGGAATTATTTTGTTTAGCGTAAGTGCAAATTGGACGAACCATGTATGGGGTTGCGAATCACACTTGGGACGTGTGAAAAGGGGTTCTTGAAGATCTTTTGAAGCTTCCCTTGCAAGCTAAGAGAAGCCCCCCACTTGGTGTTGAAAACCGGCCCTCCTTGCCCCAAAGTCAACAAAACACACAACAACACTATTCCTTCTTACATCTTTGTTGGATTAAGAGATCTTTGTTGTTTAATTGCTTTGTTTAATCACTTTGGTACTTAGATCTTTTTGAGATTGATTAGCTTGTAATATATATGTAATGGTGATCATAAATGAAAGTTAGTTTTTAGTTTTGATTTAAACTTTGTGTTTATTCGGTTTTTTTGGAGATTGAAAAATCCGAAATTCCTCTTGTGATTAAGAAGTGATCTTAATTTCGAAATCCTTGAGTTAAGTGAGTTAAACTTAATTTAAGAGAGAGTTAATATAATTAGTGAGTTTAAACTAATTAAATCCACTCTCAAAAACCTCCTAAATCAGTTTCTAAGTAAGATAAACTTCAAAACCGATTTAGAATCCTTAAGCATAAATAAGTGAGTAAAGCTTATCGAGCTTAGGTTACATTTTCATATACGTTTTCGCATCAAGTGGTATCGGGAGCTAAGTTCGAAATGGACGAGGAAATAGATGATAATGCTAGAAGAGATGCGATGCTAGAAGCTCTAGCTAAGCAAAACGAAGCATTACACGACATGATGGCAAAGATAACCTTAGAATTGTTTAAAAAGAAACCCAATGAGGAAGAAAGGAGTTCTAGGGCTGATGATAGGGGTTTAAAAATTGAAGTTCCAGATTTTGACGGAGCTAGTGATCCGGAATTATACATTGAATGGGAACGTTCTTTGGAGCGTTTTTTTGATTACAAAGACACTCCGAATGATAAGAAATACAAGGTTGCTTTGTTTTGAAACTAACCAAATATGCATCCATTTGGTTAGAAGGCTTGAAGAGGCAAAGAGTGAAGGAGAACAAATCCAAGATTGCTACTTGGGAGAAATTGAAGAAGCAATTACGGAAGCTTTTTGTTCCAACTAACTACAAACAAAATCAGTATGTTAGATGGTCCACACTCAAACAAGGCACCACGTCCATGGATGAGTACATCAAGGAATTCGAAAAGCTTTCCATTGTTTGTGAAATAGAAGAAATGGAGGAGCAAAAATTGGGCAGATTCTTGGGAGGCCTAAATGAGGATGTGCGTGAGAAAGTGGAGGTGTACCCATACCTTTCTTTCGACGAGGCTTGCAAAGTGGCTCTCAAAATTGACAGCCAAAAGAAGAAAGCAACAACAAGTAAGTCTTATCCAAAGCCATTTAGTACTTTTAAAGCTAATACTAGTACTAGCAACTTTGATAAGAACAAAAAATCGATTTCATTCCGAAAGAGAAGGAGAAAGTTGTAGATGATAAAGCCTTTAAAGTTAAATGTTTTAAGTGTCAAGGTTATGGTCATTACCAATCGACTTGTCCTACGAAAAGAATCATGACTATAAGGGACATCGAGGAGATAGACGAATTGGAGAGGATATACCTCTTAGAAAAGCAACATGATAAATCTGATTTAGGTAACGAAAGTGATGAGGACGTGTGTAATCCAGAAATGGAGGGTGAAATGTTGGTTCTTAGGAGATCCTTGTACTCTAATGTCGTGGCTGAAAATGAGGAACAAAGAGAGACCATTTTTCATTCGAAATGCTTAGTGAATAAGAAGCTATGCACGTTAATCATTGATGGTGGTAGTTGTACAAATGTAGCTTCAACTGAACTTGTAGAGAAGTTGGCATTACCTACTACTAAACATCCACATCCGTATAAACTGAAATGGTTAGATGATGATAGTGAAGTAAGGGTGAAGAATAGAGTTTTAATCACGTTTTCCATTGGAAATTATGAAGATGAAATTCTATGTGATGTAATTCCTATGACTCGCGTGCCATATTCTACTTGGTAGACCGTGGCAATTTGATCGAAAAGTAATGCATGATGGTTGTTCGAATGTGTATAAGGTAAACAAGAATGGTAAAACCAAAACCTTATTACCATTGCCCCCTTCAAAAATACGAGACACAACACCTAAGCAAAAAAAGAACCTTGTGAGTGGTAGTGTGTTTTTAGGGAGAAAAAGATTCGAGAGGGAGTTGGGAACAAATCAGGTCGTGTATGTTCTAGTTGCTAAGGAGGTGAACGAGGGAATGGAAGTTGAAGATTCAAATTTGAGGGAGTTATTGGAGGGATTTGGAGACGTGTTTCCTAATGACCTACCAAATGGCCTACCCCCCAAACGTGGAATTGAGCATCAAATTGATCTCATTCCCTAGGAGCACCACTCCCAAATAAACCTTCCTATAGATGCAATCCCAAAGAAAGTGAGGAGTTACAAAGCCAAATCGGTGAATTGATGAAGAAAGGCTACGTGGAGAGAGTAAAAGTCCATGTCTTCGTTCCGCTTTACTTGTGCCAAAAAAAGATGGAACATGGAGGATGTGTATTGATAGCCGTGCTTGTGAACAATATAACCATCAAATACGATTTCCCATCCCTAGGTTAGATGACATGTTAGATGAGCTAAGTGGATCCAATTTGTTTTCGAAAATTGATTTGAGAAGTGGATACCACCAAATATGCATGAGAGAGGGAGATGAGTGGAAGACGGCTTTCAAAACGAAGTATGGGTTGTATGAATGGTCTGGTTATGCCATTTGGTCTCACAAATGCCCCTAAGTACGTTCATGAGATTAATGAATGAAGTACTTAGGCCGTTTTTGGGAAAGTTCGTGGTTGTGTATTTGGATGATATTCTTGTCTATAGTGCTAACAAGGAGGATCATTTAGATCATTTGCAACAATTGTTCGAAGTTCTAAAAGAGCAAAAACTGTATGGAAAGCTTGAAAAGTGCACGTTTATGCAAAGGGAGATTGGCTTCCTTGGTTTCATCATTTCTAATGAAGGGGTGAAGGTGGATCCATCCAAAGTAGAAGCAATTTCTTCTTGGCCGGTTCCCACAACTATCACCGAGGTGAGATCTTTTCATGGTTTAGCTTCTTTTTATAGGAGGTTTATAAATAATTTCAGCACGTTATTAGCTCCTATAATCGAATGCACTAAACATGGAAAATTTACTTGGAGTGACGCAGCCTCAAAAGGCGTTTGAACTAGTAAAAGAGAAAATGTGTAGAACACCTATTTTAGCTTTGCCTGATTTCACTAAACCATTTGAAGTTGAGTGTGACGCAAGTGGAACGGGTATTGGGGCTGTCTTAATTCAATGTGGCAAACCTATTGCTTATTTTAGCGAGAAACTAAATCAGGCCAAGTTGAATTATTCCACGTATGATAAAGAGTTTTACGCCATGGTTAGAGCTCTTAATCATTGGAGTCACTATTTGCGACCACAAGCTTTTGTTCTCCACTCTGATCATGAATCGTTGAAATATATTCATGGCCAACATAAGCTTAGTGCTCGTCATGCTAAATGGGTGGAATTCTTACAATCTTTCAATTTTGTTGCCAAGTACAAGGCCGGAAAAGCCAACATTGTAGCTGATGCTTTATCACGGAGACACGTATTGCTTAACATGGTGGATTCCAAGGTACTTGGGTTTGAGTTGATTAAGGAATTCTATGTTCTTGATGAGGAGACACGTGACCTGTTCGTGGCTACCAAAGATGGTCCGAGAGACCATTATCATCAAATGGAAGGGTTTTTGTTTAAGGGGAACAAACTTTGTGTTCCTAAATGTCCCGTTCGTGATTTGCTAATTAGAGAAGCTCATGGAGGTGGGTTGGCTGGCCATTTTGGCGTTAGCAAGACTCTGGAGTTGTTACAAGAACATTTCTCATGGCCTCATATGATCAAAGAAGTACATGCTGTTTTGACTCGTTGTGGGGTTTGTCAAAGGGCTAAAAGCACGTTCCATAAGGGGTTGTACACTCCTTTACCAACACCGGAGAGACCATGGGAGGATGTCAGTATGGATTTCATTGTGGCTCTTCCTAGAACACAAAGAGGGAAGGATTCGGTCATGGTAGTGGTGGACCGTTTCTCAAAAATGGCACATTTCGTGCCTTGTCATAAAACGGAAGATGCTATTAATGTTTCTTGTTTATATTTCAGGGAAATTGTTCGCTTGCATGGGGTGCCAAGAACTATTGTCTCGGATCGAGATAGTAAGTTTTTGAGTCATTTTTGGAGGTCCCTATGGAGGATGATGGGTACTAAGTTGCTGTTTAGTACTTCACATCACCCCCAAACCGATGGTCAAACCGAAGTGACCAATCGAACTCTAGGCACCTTGTTAAGGGGCTTAGTGAGCAAGACGGGAAAGGATTGGGATGTCAAGTTATGCCATGCGGAGTTTGCTTACAATAGAACTCCCACTTTTGCAACAAAACATTCACCGTTCGAAGTGGTATATGGGGTAAATCCGTATGTACCTATTGATCTTATTTCGTTGCCTAAAGATTCTTATGTCCATGGAGATGCTAGGCAACAAGCTGAAACAATGGTGAAGGTTCACAAAGAAATACGCACCAATATCGAGAAGACAAATGAGATGTACAAAAAGAAAGCAAACAAAAGTCGAAAACCGAGGGTGTTTGCTCCTGGAGATTTGGTGTGGATTCACTTGAGGAAGGAGAGGTTTTCAAGTAAAAGAAAGCATAAACTCATGCCCCGAGCTGAAGGACCTTTCAAGGTTCTTGAACGTTATGGAGACAATGCTTACAAGATAGACCTTCCCGGAGACTATGGCGTGGCAAAGAACATTCAACGTAGGGGACTTATCCCCCTATTTAGAAGATGAAGATGTGCAAGAATTGAGGACAATTCCTTTTGAAGAAGGAGAGGATGATACGAAATCGTTGCTAATTCCGAAATTCTACTAAGTACTACTCTCAATCACAACAAGGGAGAGATTCACGGTTTAAAGATTAGTACTAGTTTAATTATGTTGAGCAACGAAGGAAAGGAAGTTAATTAAGCTAGTTAATTTAATTAACGTTTTTGTAATTTTCGGTTTTTGTAAACCGGAATTATTTTGTTTAGCGTAAGTGCAAATTGGACGAACCATGTATGGGGTTGCGAATCACACTTGGGACGTGTGAAAAGGGGTTCTTGAAGATCTTTTGAAGCTTCCCTTGCAAGCTAAGAGAAGCCCCCCACTTGGTGTTGAAAACCGGCCCTCCTTGCCCCAAAGTCAACAAAACACACAACAACACTATTCCTTCTTACATCTTTGTTGGATTAAGAGATCTTTGTTGTTTAATTGCTTTGTTTAATCACTTTGGTACTTAGATCTTTTTTAGATTGATTAGCTTGTAATATATATGTAATGGTGATCATAAATGAAAGTTAGTTTTTAGTTTTGATTTAAACTTTGTGTTTATTCGGTTTTTTTGGAGATTGAAAAATCCGAAATTCCTCTTGTGATTAAGAAGTGATCTTAATTTCGAAATCCTTGAGTTAAGTGAGTTAAACTTAATTTAAGAGAGAGTTAATATAATTAGTGAGTTTAAACTAATTAAATCCACTCTCAAAAAAACCTCCTAAATCAGTTTCTAAGTAAGATAAACTTCAAAACCGATTTAGAATCCTTAAGCATAAATAAGTGAGTAAAGCTTATCGAGCTTAGGTTACATTTTCATATACGTTTTCGCATCATGAGTTTTATTTGATTCAAATAGCTTTATTGGACTTCATTTTACTTCTATTTGATACAATTAGCTTTGTTTGACTTCATTTGATTCAATTAGCTTTATTTGACTTCATTTTACTTTAATTTGATTCAATTAGCTTTGTTGAAATGCATTTGAGTTTCATTTGATTCAATTAGCTTTGTTGAATGCATTTGAATTTTATTTGATTCAATTAGCTTTGTTGAATGCATTTGAGTTTCATTTGATTCAATTAGCTTTATTTGACTTCATTTGACTTTCATTTGATTCAATTAGCTTTGTTGAATGCATTTGAGTTTCATTTGATTCAATTAGCTTTGTTTGACTTCATTTGACTTTCATTTGATTCAATTAGCTTTGTTGAATACATTTGAGTTTCATTTGATTCAATTAGCTTTATTGGACTTCATTTGAGTTTCATTTGATTCAATTAGCTTTATTTGACTTCATTTGATTCAATTTGCTTTATTTGACTTCATTTTTATTTAAATTTGAATCAATAAGCTTTGTTGAATGCATTTGAGTTTTATTTGATTCAATTAGCTTTACTGAATGCATTTGAGTTTCATTTGATTCAATTAGCTTTGTTTGACTTCATTTGACTTTCATTTGATTCAATTAGCTTTGTTGAATGCATTTGAGTTCCATTTGATTCAATTAGCTATGTTTGACTTCATTTGACTTTCATTTGATTCAATTAGCTTTGTTGAATGCATTTGAGTTTCATTTGATTCAATTAGCTTTGTTGAATGCATTTGAGTTTCATTTGATTCTATTAGCTATGTTTGACTTCATTTGACTTTCATTTGATTCAATTAGCTTTGTTTGACTGCATTTGAGTTTCATTTGATTCAATTAGCTTTGTTGAATGCATTTGAGTTTCATTTGATTCAATTAGCTTTGTAATGCATTTGACTTTCATTTGATTCAATTAGCTTTGTTTGACTTCATTTTACTTTAATTTGATTCAATTAGCTTTGTTGAATGCATTTGAATTTCATTTGATTCAATTAGCTTTATTGGACTTCATTTGACTTTCATTTGATATTCGATTAGCTTTGTTTGAATTTCATTTGATTCAATTAGCTTTGTTTGACTTCATTTTACTTTAATTTGATTCAATTAGCTTTGTTGGATGCATTTGAGTTTCATTTGATTTAATTAGCTTTGTTGAATGCATTTGAGTTTCATTTGATTCAATTAGCTTTGTTGAATGCATTTGAGTTTCATTTGATTCAATAAGTTTTGTTTGACTTCATTTGACTTTAATTTGATTCAATTAGCTTTGTTGAATGCATTTGAGTTTCATTTGATTCAATTAGCTTTGTTTAATGCATTTGTGTTTCATTTGATTCAATTAGCTTTGTTGAATGCATTTGAGTTTCATTTGATTCAATTAGCTTTATTTGACTTCATTTGACTTTCATTTGATTCAATTAGCTTTGTTGAATGCATTTGAGTTTCATTTGATTCAATTAGCTTTGTTTGACTTCATTTGACTTTCATTTTATTCAATTAGCTTTGTTGAATGCATTTAACTTTCATTTGATTCAATTAGCTTTGTTGAATGCATTTGAGTTTTATTTGATTCAAATAGCTTTATTGGACTTCATTTTACTTTCATTTGATACAATTAGCTTTGTTTGACTTTTCATTTGATTCAATTAGCTTTATTTGACTTCATTTTACTTTAATTTGATACAATTAGCTTTGTTGAATGCATTTGAGTTTTATTTGATTCAATTAGCTTTTATTTGACTTCATTTTAATCCATTTGATACAATTAGCTTTGTTTGGATTTCATTTGATTCAATTAGCTTTATTTGACATCATTTTACTTTAATTTGATTCAATTAGCTTTGTTGAAAATGCATTTGAGTTTCATTTGATTCAATTAGCTTTGTTGAATGCATTTGAGTTTCATTTGATTCAATTAGCTTTGTTGAATGCATTTGAGTTTTATTTGATTCAATTAGCTTTATTTGACTTCATTTGACTTTCATTTGATTCAATTAGCTTTGTTGAATGCATTTGAGTTTCATTTGATTCAATTAGCTATGTTTGACTTCATTTGACTTTCATTTGATTCAATTAGCATTGTTGAATGCATTTGAGTATCATTTGATTCAATTAGCTTTGTTGAATGCATTTGAGTTTCATTTGATTATATTAGCTATGTTTGACTTTGTTTGACTTTCATTTGATTCAATTAGTTTTGTTTGACTTCATTTGACTTTCATTTGATTCAATTAGCTTTGTTGAATCCATTTGAGTTTCATTTGATTCTATTAGCTATGTTTGACTTTCATTTGATTCAATTAGCTTTATTTGACTTCATTTTACTTTAATTTGATTCAATTAGCTTTGTTGAATGCATTTGAGTTTCATTTGATTCAATTAGCTTTGTTGGACTTCATTTGACTTTCATTTGATACGATTAGCTTTTTGTTTGACTTCATTTGATTCAATTTGCTTTGTTTGACTTCATTTTACTTTAATTTGATTCAATTAGCTTTGTTAGATGCATTTGAGTTTCATTTGATTCAATTAGCTTTGTTGAATACATTTGAGTTTCATTTGATTCAATTAGCTTTATTGAATGCATTTGAGTTTCATTTGATTCAATAAGTTTTGTTTGACTTCGTTTGATTTTAATTTGAATCAATTAGCTTTGTTGAATGCATTTGAGTTTCATTTGATTCAATTAGCTTTGTTGAATGCATTTGTGTTTTATTTGATTCAATTAGCTTTTGAATGCATTTAAGTTTCATTTGATTCAATTAGCTTTTTTTGACTTCATTTGACTTTCATTTGATTCAATTAGCTTTGTTTGACTGCATTTGAGTTCCATTTGATTCAATTAGCTTTGTTTGACTTCATTTGACTATCATTTTGATTCAATTAGCTTTGTTGAATGCATTTGAGTTTCATTTGATTCAATTAGCTTTGTTTGACTTCATTTGACTTTCATTTGATTCAATTAGCTTTGTTTGACTTCATTTGATTCAATTTGCTTTATTTGACTTCATTTTATTTAAATTTGAATCAATAAACTTTGTTGAATGCATTTGAGTTTTATTTGATTCGATTAGCTTTACGGAATACATTTGAGTTTCATTTGATTCAAATAGCTTTTTTGACTTCATTTGACTTCATTTGATACAATTAGCTTTCTTGAATGCATTTGAGTTCCATTTAATTCAATTAGCTTATGTTTGACTTCATTTGACTTTCATTTGATTCAATTAGCTTTGTTGAATGCATTTGAGTATCATTTGATTCAATTAGCTTTGTTGAATGCATTTGAGTTTCATTTGATTATATTAGCTTTGTTTGACTTTGTTTGACTTTCATTTGATTCAATTAGTTTTGTTTGACTTCATTTGACTTTCATTTGATTCAATTAGCTTTGTTGAATGCATTTGAGTTTCATTTGACTATATTAGCTATGTTTGACTTTCATTTGATTAAATTAGCTTTGTTTGACTTCATTTTACTTTAATTTGATTCAATTAGCTTTGTTGAATGCATTTGAATTTCATTTGATTCAATTAGCTTTATTGGACTTCATTTGACTTTCGTTTGATTCGATTAGCTTTGTTTAGACTTCATTTGATTCAATTAGCTTTGTTTGACTTCATTTTACTTTAATTTGATTCAATTAGCTTTGTTGGATGCATTTGAGTTTCATTTGATTTAATTTGCTTTGTTGAATGCATTTGAGTTTCATTTGATTCAATTAGCTTTACTAAATGCATATGAGTTTCATTTGATTCAATAAGTTTTGTTTGACTTCGTTTGATTTTAATTTGAATCAATTAGCTTTGTTGAATGCATTTGAGTTTCATTTGATTCAATTAGCTTTTGTTTAATGCATTTGTGTTTTATTTGATTCAATTAACTTTTTGAATGCA